>LOJH01005162.1:7827-32610 GCA_001685095.1 Ellobius talpinus | reverse complement strand
ACACACACAATTAAAAAATAAAAATAAATCTTAAGTGATCATACTTCAAAAGTGGCCCTTCATACATCTGTAAGTTGAATTTACAACAGCAGCTATTATAAGAAAACTGCTAAGCTCTCACGTTATTGTCCTATTTAGGGAGTTAGGGTTTCTATTGCTGTGAGGAAACACCATGACCAAAGCAAATTGGGGAGGAAAGGGTTTATTTGACTTAAGCTTCCAAATCAGTTCATCATCAAAGGAAGTCAGGACAGGAACTCAAGCAGGGCAGGTTCCTGGAGGCAGGAGCTGATCAGAGGCCATGGTGGGATGCTGCTTACTGTCTTGCTCCTCATGGCTTGCTCAACCTACCTTATTTAGAACCCAGGACCACCAGCCCAGGGATGGTACTGCCCACAATGGTTGGGCCTTCCCCATCAATCACTAAGAAAATGCCCTACAGACCTGCCTATAGCCTGATCTTATTGAGGTATTTTCTCAGTAGTAATTTCTCATGACTCTAGCTTGTGTCAAGTTGATATAAAACTAGCTGGTATATTGTGTTAGGTTTGCTGGGCCACTTTGTCATACAAATGATTTTATTAGAAATTTAGAATTTGAATCCTATATAAAGACCTTAACATTCCTCTCCACTTATTTTGTTTTAATTATTAGGGATTGAATCCAGGGTCTCCCAGATGACAGGCAAGTGTCCTGACACTGAGATGAATCCCTTACCCTAACCCTTAACCCTAACCCTAACTCCTGGTACCTTTTGAAATTATTTTTGCCTTAAGATGATTGAATGATTCTTTCTGTTTTTTGTTTGTTTTCAAGACAGGCACTCACTGTGTAGCTCTGACTAGCCTGGAACTCACAGAGAGCACCTGCCTCTGTCTCAGAGCTGAGATTAAAGGCAGGCACCACCATGACTGGACGTTTCTCCTGTATTTCATTTACCCCCTTAAAACAACAACAAGAACAACAAAAAAGTCTTTTCAAAGTGAACTCTGGTCCCCATTTCCCATTTGAATTTGCATATTTATAAAAAGCAATGTTTAGTTACTTACAAAAAAAGGAGGAAAAGTCTGTTGGGTGATTGGTTACAGTTTTGAGTATCTAAATTGATTTGAGAAGTAACAACTTTTAATACATTTAATTTGATCTTTAATTATGTGTGTCTCTGTGTCTCTTCTTGGGCATATGATTGTGAGTGTATGTGATCATGGAGGCTAGTGGGATCACACCCCATATCCCCAGAGCTGGAGAACCCCCTGCCCCATATGGGTGCTTTGAAGTGAATTTGTATCCTCTGTAATGCAGTATGTGCTTTTAACTGCCAAGCCATCTCTCCAGCCTGAGAATTAGCAATTTAAAAATATCAAGGCATTAGGCCAGGAACATGCTATATTTTTATTTGTTTAGAGTTTCTTTATTTCTCTGGTGACATTTTGCAGCTTTTTATGTATTATAGAAGTCTTTAATATTTATATTGAGTTTATTTTCTAAGTATGGGATATATTCATTTGCAAATTATTCAATTTGCATTTTCTGACAGTTGCTATATGTAAGAATAATTTCTTTTATGTATAATAATCTTGCTAACTGTACTGTGTTAAACTTGATCTCAGTGACAAACACCTCAGAGAACAACTTAAAAGGAAAGACTTGTTTAGTTCATAGTTTGAGAGATTTCAGTCCATAGTCAGCTCACTGGAGTGGTTTGAGCTTCAGCTGCACAATGGAGCGAGCATGAGGTCACTGCAGCCAGCCAGCAGAGGAGAGCAGCAAGAACCGGCCTAGGCCAAAAGAAGCCCTTCAGAGACATCCCAGCCAGTGTCCTCCAGCTCGGTCCCATCTACACTTCCATCATTTCTGAGTAGGCTCATTTAAAGAATTTGATCCATCAAAGGATTGAACCATTGATTTTTGTCAGAGGCATTATGGGCGTGTTCACCTCTGGAAATGCTCTCAGACACAGCCAGTATTGTGTTTTCCTTAAGCTCCTAGACATCTCTCAATCCAATCAGGTTGGTGATCAAGATTAGTCATTATACACAATTATTAATTCTACCAATTTTCATATTCTTTTGTGTGCAATCACATTATCTGCAAATATAATTTCTCTCCTTTCAGTTCTTAGAACTTAGATTTGACTTTATTACACTCGTTAGGATCCCTTGTGTGAAGTTAAACGGAAAGGATCTTGTCACCATACCTTACAGGGAAGGAAAAGCAGTCAGTATTTCACCATTTACTGTGATGCTTTCTGCAGGTTTATTAGATTCAGAGGGTTACCCCTTCCCAGTTAGCTAAAAGACTTCATGGTGAATGAGTGCAGATGTGTCAGGTTCAGTTTCTGAGACAGTCTTTGTCTGTGTAGACCCAAGCCACTCCTAACGTCACAGCCGTTGCTGGCTGCTTCCCCTGGCTCGCGTCAGCGTCAGAGGTTCTGCAGTCCTCCCCAACACTCCCTGATGTACTGCAGATTCAGAAGATGAGCGCGGATGTGCTAAACCCAGTTGTTTGGATTTGTAACCTCAAATTGTTTAAGTCAAATTGACAGAGTGAAATTATTATCTTCAGTGATAAAAATATATAATTTAAAAATACAGTGTATTTAGTTATCAAAATGAAAAAGTGTTGTTTTTCTTGTGTATCTATTTATCAAAATGAAACAAAAACCTCTGGGGTGTCCTGCAAGATGGTTTCAAATGGCATTAGCCTTGCTTGGTACTTACGTCTCTCCCTTTTTCTCTGTGACCAAAATGATAATTTAAGCCCAAAATACAGAAGAAATTTTATTATACTTAGTTTCTGAAGGAACTTTGTTAGGCTAAGTATAGGGACTGAGGCACCAGTTTTCTGAGAAGTGTTTTTAGAGTACTGATAACAAAAGAGAGAACATGGCCTTTTTTAAACTTTGAATTCAGCTAGTAATTATGTTGAAATTAACATACGGCCTTAGCTTCCCTTGGCAGTTTTGAGAAGTGAGACTTCAGCATTCTGACACAGAACTCGATTCAGTCCCGAAGCTCTTGCTTTGGTCGTAGACGCAGTGCAGCTCTGAAAAGCTGCTGAGTGACCGGAGACTGTCTTCCCAAGCCTGCTGTTTGGAACTCGCTACCATGACGCTTGTTTTCAATTTCTGTTTTAATTAAAAAATACACACTTCTATTTTCTGATTTAGGATTATTTAAATGTCTTTAACTTTTCACCTCTAAGAGATTGGTGATGGTGGTGCATGCCTTTAATCCCAGCACTCAGGAGGCAGAGGTAGGCCAATCTTTGTGAATTCGAGGCCAGCCTGTTCTACAGAGCTAGTTCCAGGACAGCTAGAACTGTTATACAGAGAAACCCTGTCTCGAAAAACACCAAAAAAAGATCGTGAGATGACCGCACAGATACCGGAGCACACAGATACGCTAAGTCTCTGAATTAGTTACTTTTCTACTTGCTGTAACAGAGTAGCTGACCAGTGGGAGTGAGGTGAGGAAGTGTGTGTGTTTTGGCTCATGTGTGGAGGGTACAGTTCTTTATGGTGCGAAAGACATGGATGGCCCAGGAACTTGAGGCCCCTGGTCATGTTACCTTCACAATTAGGATTCAGGGAAAGATGAAAGCTGGTGCTTAGTTTATGTTTCCTTCCATTCCATCTGAGCTCTTACTTCATGGATGCTGATACCATAATCAGCGTGGGGCTCCCTCCACCCCCTCTTGTTTAACCTTTCTGGAAACTCCTGCCTCGACCCTCACATTACCTAGGAGATTATTGATCCAGTCAGGCTGAAATGAATACTAACTCTCACAGCCCTCAACTGCCTTCTCCCTTCAGATTTTTGCTCTTAGCAACGTTTCTTAACTTTGTTTTCAGAGGTGATGAGTTTAAGGTACATAGTCCTAATTTTAGGCTTCCTTTCCTTTTCCTGCTTCCATTGTTACACGTTAAGATTTTTGTTTTGTGTGTATCTATCTTTTTTTTAACAGCTTGCCTTTGCAAAGAGAACTGATAGAAATTTTTTCAAATTGAAAACTAAAAATAAGATTTAAAAAGTGGATATTGATTCTTTAAAATATAAGTATCACATGTCCCTGAACTGAGCTTGCCCCTCCCCAATTTTCAACAAGATCTCAGCTGTTTAAATTCTGCTACATGTGTAGACTTGTGACTTCAGAATCTTAGACTGACTTGCCTCGGAGTCATGTCTTCATCCTCAACATCCTCAACTGCCTCCTTTGCCTTTTTATTTTTTGAGGATTTGTTCTATTTGTATGAATGTTTTTTCCTTAATATATGTATGTGTACCATGTGCATGTCTGGTGCCTGAGGTCAGAGGAGGGTGTGGAAGCCTCTAGAGCTGGGGTTTCAGATGGTTGTGAGCCCTATGTGGGTGCTGAAAAGTGAGCCTATGTCCTTTGCTCTTAATAGCTGAGCCATCTGCCCACCTCCTCAGCTGCTCTGTGATACCTCCGTTCAGAGGTCTGAGTGGCATCCCATGAGTGTCCACTTGGAGATGAGTTCTTCCCAAGTCTTCCTACAGTATACTGAATACCTGCTAGTGACAAGTTCATTTTTTAGTTTTAGTTGTTTAAGACAAATCTTTTCCAATTCTCTAACCTCTTCTGTAGTTTATACCTTATATATGGGGTTTCATCAATAATAACGACTATATATTTAAAGTATATAAAAATTGGCACCATCTACCATATCTGCTGCTTTTCTAGTGCAGGCCACCGTTGTCTCTTGTATGGATTATAGCAGTAAGTACTCATTTGTAATTGTATGCAGAGTTAGCAGAGCCAACAGAAGTCAATTCTGTTTTGAACTTTGCTTTCAGCAGTAGTCTTCCATCTTGTTCAGGGTAAAGTGTTGTCTGTCCTGCCAGATTCACTGTGATTTGGAAGTTAGTTGCCCACCTCTTTGCTCACTGTTTCCTTACCCACCTTGCAACAGGAATCCCTTGCTGTTGTGCACACATGCCAGCTGTCCTGCTCCAGAGGCTTTGCTCTTGCTTGCTTTGCTGCCTGGATAGCTACATGGCTCATTCCCTCATGTTACTGAGGTCCTAACTCTGAACATCTTTGAGGCCTTCCATCCTATCTGCAATTCTCCCTACCAGTTTGTGAGCCCTGCTCTGCCTGACTTCTCTCTTTTACACTGAGTACTGTTTAAAAATTATCAGGTTAGATAGCTTTTGAGAAAAACAAATTACTTGATGCTCAATCCTAATTACTCTTAACAATACAAACCTGAAATCAGATATTGGGGTGAAAGCTGAAAGATCAGAGATGTAGTGCAGCCGAGCCACTAGAGACTGCTTATGTCTATGAAATCTCAGACCGAATAGGGGTGAGATTGTCTCTATGAATCCTCAGATTGAGTGGGGAGGGAGGGGTCATATCCTCAGATTGAATGGGCGAGCGATCCTGTCTCTGCCAGCCTTATATTCTCGGCTTGACCTCCCTAATGTTGGGATTGAAGGTGTGAGCCTCCTAGGTGCTGGAATGAAAGACCTGACCCTCCCAAGTGCTGGAATTAAATGTGTGAGCCTCCACCACCTGGCTGTTTTAGACTGGTTCAGTCTCCTGTAGCCCAAGGTGGCCTTGAACTCCTGATCTTCCTGCTTCCTTCTTCCAAGTGCTGGGATTAAAGGTGTGTGCCACCACTGCCTGGCCTCTAATTTCCAGGCAAGCTTTATTTATCAGGACACAAACAAAATATCAAACAACAATTACTGAAGATAATTAAAGCCAAAGGAAAATTAAAATGAGTTAGATACTGGTAAGTTGATTGGGAAAAGTAAAGATGTGAAAACAGAAGACAGTTTCTGCCTTTTAATTTTGTAACTAGTGATAATGTGGCAGTGCCAAGTGGTAGGTGACATGGAATCATTTGGTGATCACTGCAAAACTGCATGCCTATCAAAGTCCATGTTCACTGTGCTCAGATGAACAATGGATTGCTTTCTATCTCCTTAGGACCTTCCAAATATCATGTACAGCATTGCATTGTCTCAGTGTAAGTCATTCAGAATCTCAGAGGCAAAGATGTTTGCAAAGTGACTACACTTAGCACTTATACCTTTAGCTTCTATGATACAGAGGAAAGCACAAAGACACTGAGAACAAATGATGAAACGTATCTGTGCCTATGCAGGTAACATGAATATATATTAGTTTTCTGTTGCCATGATAAAACACAATGACCAAAGCAACTTATAGAAAGGAAGGTTTATTTCAGACTTAGTGCTCCAGAAGGATAAGAGCCCATCAGTATAATAGGGAGGTCTGACAGCACCAGGCATGGCAGCAGAAAGAGTTCAGAGCTCACACCCTGAACCATGTGCACAGGATAGAAAGAGCACACTGGAAACATACAGAAAAGCATAACCAATTGTGTGTGTGTGTGTTTGTGTGTGTATGTGTGTGTGTGTATAAAAGGGAGTGGGGTAGGATATCAAATGTTTAACTTTGAGGAATTAGCTAATGTAATTATAAGGGTTTAGAATGTTTTACAGCGTCCAGCTAGTTCAACAATGGCTGTCTACCAACAGAAGGTCCGAGAATCCAGTAGTTGTTCAGGCCACGAGGCTGGATATCTCAGGGGGTCTTCAGTATACCCCAGAGTCCCAAGTAGGCTTTGATGCCAATGAAGGGCTGGACTTGCCAGTGAGAGTGAAGGCAAGCAGGCAGAGAGAGAGAACAAGCTACCTTCTTCTATGTCCTTTAGGCTGCTCACAGAAGGTGTGGTCCAGATTAAAGGTGGATCCTCATACCTTAGAGATACAGATTATTAGTAGGTCTTCCCATTTCAAATTATTTAACTAGGAAAAAATTCTTCACAGGTACATCCAAGCATTTGGTTTTTCATTAATTGCAGATGTGGTCAAGTTGGCAGCTAAGAATAGCCATCCCACAACCCTAGTAAACCAGTAATATGCTTGATTCCAAAGGCAATAATGAGGTCATACTTCCATTTGACGTGGTACAACTCCCTTATAAACAACATAATAATCCCTTTCTTTTTCTAGAGTAGGATGCGTAATATGTGAGTGATGTTGATGTTTGTAACTTCAACACAGACACAGAGTTAACAATGGCTTTAAATATAATGTGAGGTCAATATATCTTGCATGATAAGCCAATGAAAGGAAAGAAATCATATGTATTTGATTTGCACATGGACATACTCAAAATAAGAAATTATAGTTCTCTGTAACATCATAATCACAGCACACATATATTGTCTAGTATGTCCATTTTATATTGTTTACATTCTACAAACATCCCGTCTGGTTGTGGTGTTTGTATTGTATTACTGTAGTTTTCCATTGACATTAATCTTAAGAAATAGTAATGTGAAGAGATTACCAAGGGTTTTCCTGTACTTCAGATGTAGCCTTTCTTACCTCCATTGTGGAGCATTAGTGTAATGTCTCTGTAGTAACTGGAATCAGTTGTTTCAGGAGCATTGATATTCTAACATGACTAGGGTGTAGTTTCAGTCTCTAGTCAAGTGAGATCATCACGTGTCTTCTAAATGTAGCATTCCTCCCTTTGGAAAGAGCACTTCTAGAAGTGTGTATCCTAACCAGTGGAGAAACAGTTCCATATAGTAGATGCCGTTTTCAGAATATGTTTGTGGGAACTCTTGGTGAGCCTTGCTCCAGGAAGGTATTGGTGCCTAACTAATTGGTGACGAGAAAGTCAATATTCCTGAACTCCAGTTCTATCCCTGCCACCCTGGCCACTTTGTTCGTGATCCTATTGGGCTTTCAAAGAGTTCTCATTATGAAGACCTATATTTTTCCAGTGCAGGAAGTTTCTTCTGTTTTTGTTAATTACTTCTCCCTTTGTATTGTTTATTAACTGTTGGAATTGGGTTTTCTGTTGTGTTTTTCTTGTTAATGCATCCCAAGGTGAACTCTTTACCTTTCAGTGAACCTCCTATTTCTGTCTTCTGAGTACTGAGAATACAGGTACCCATGTACCACACCTGGATCATGATAGATTCGTTATTAGGCAAATGCTGAACCTCCATGCTTTTTGGTTTCTATCTGCTATTTCCAAACCCTATTTGTTTGCATGTCAGTGTACACAAGCTATCTTACCAACTGTATTTCCAAGACCACCAGCTTCAACTTCAGCCTATCCACCACCATTTTTGTCTTTAGTTTTTAATTACGCTTTGTTATTCCCTGATTGCATATTAATCTACTTGTTTTATATTTATATAGTATTTCGTTTTATATTTGTAAATCTCTTAGTTCTAATCTGTATGTGATTAGTGAAATAAAATAGTTTTTTTATTATGTTATTTTGTTATTTTATGTTTATGGGTGTTTTGCTTACATGTATGTCTGTTACCACATGTGTGCATGGAGGCCAGAAGAGGGTGCTAACTGGAGTAATAGATGACTATTGGCTGCCAAGTGGATGTTGGGAATTGAACTTGGGTGCTCCTCAAGAACAGCAAGTGCTTTTAATCACTGAGCCATCTCTCCAGATTAATTCTTAAAAAAACAAACTTTGTCAAGATGTTTTGTTGTTGTTTAATTTTCCAGTAACCGTAGCATGAAATATTTCCCCCTTCTACTGTAATTAATGCTTGTTTTCTACTTGCCTTAATTTTTAGCCAGTCCTAATACATACATTTTCCTTTTCTAGGGTTTCCAGACCTGTAGAATGGCTAAACATTAATGGAAAGAGAAGCATAAATCTATCTTCCATTATGGAGGCAGGTTTAGCAGACGGAGAACCTGACAGGACTTCGGTGAGTAGTTTAAAACAGATTAATAAGGACATGTTATCTGCAGATGTAGAGTGCTTGATGTAAGCAATCACTTTATCTTTAAAAATGCATGGAAAGCAAAAGTTTGTTTATTTGATTTTAGGTTATATTTGAGACAGGATTTCACTATGTATCCCTACCAGGCCAGGAACTCAGTGTGTAGACCAGGCTGGCCTTGAATTCCTAGAGATCTGCCTCCTCTGCCTCCCATGTGTGGGATTAAAGGCAAGTGCCACATGCATTGCAAAAGGAAATTAAAGTATTTTACAAATAATACTTTAACGCCCACCTTGTTATGAGAACTACAGATTGTTTAAAGCTTGTTGGAGCAGAGCCCTGTCAAATTTCTGGTATTTCTGCTTCATATCCTTTTCCTCTCTGTTCCTTCCCAACCATCTTGTCCCAGACATGCTGATGTAATAGTTTGTGTTTGCTTTCTCAAATCCTTTTTGGATCTTAGTTAAATCAAGACAATAATTAACCTTTAAGGAATTATTAAATATCTCTAAATCTCAAGCCATGTGCAGCTCTGGGCAAGGAGAGTGAATGAAACATTTAAACTAATAAGAATTTAAAGCAACTGCACTATTGAGGGTATAGAAACTTGAAAGTTTAATCAACAATACTTCCTGAATTAAATTCTTAAAGTAAATATGGGTAGCAGGGACGGTATATACTACCCAATAATTTAAAAAATTCACCCCTAAAAAAAATTCACCCCTGTTATAGATTAAATAGCTAATATGCCATTATGAAATAAAGGCTTTACTCCAGAGTAATCATTTTAACTCTTATATTTGAGTGAGTCTATTGAATACTGATTTATAGAATCTTTGTTAGCAGTGTTGCTCTTATGCAAAGTAAAAGTGATAGGGGCTGGAGAGATGGCTCAGTGGTTAAGAACACTGGCTGTTTTTCCAGAAGGCCCAGGTTCAGTTCCCAACACCCACACAGCAGCTCACAACTGTCTGTAACTCAAGTTCCAGGGGATCTGACACCCTCACACCAGTGCACATAAAACTAAAAAAATTTTTTAAAAAAGTGTCCTCAGTGAAATATAGTTATGGTTTGTGTATTTGTGAATGTAGTTCTTGGTGGTGGTGATAATGGAACTGGTGTTTTACCACTAAGCTAAATTACCTTCCCTAGACATTCGTGTGTCGTGTCCCCCGCCCCTCCCCCTTAAGAAAATTCCTTGTTGGAGCAAGGCTGTGGCCCACTTTCTATCTTTGATTTGACTATGGAGATGAGTTACTATTTCATCAAGGTGATTGTAAATTTTAATTGTGTTGTCTTTTGTTCAGGCTCCAGTGTAGGGACAGTGTAGTAATTAATAGCAACATGCAGTTTTCGTGACTTGAATTAACTTGAATTCAGTTCGTTTTTGAATTTTTGGTTTAGATTGTTTTGGTTCTGTAAACATTTTAAAAAAAGTGAAAAGTGATCACTTGTTAATAGAGAATAAAATGAGTTGGAAATAATGTGGCTTATACAGAGCGCGGTAGCTGGCCAGAAATGGGCAGCTGAGAGCAGGTTATTTTATTTTTAATCCGATTTCAGAAAAAGTTAAGACTAAACCTTGTATTTAGCTTATATTTGCTTGACTATAATGTCATCTTTAGAAAAGTTATTTCATTGGTCTTATGGCTGAAATGTATTTGATGCCCTAGTGATGATAAAAATTGTCCATACTAGGGCTTGGGATATAGGCAGGCCCAGGCCTCCTGTGGGTAGTGCCTTTCCTTGAGCAGGTGGTCCTGAGCTATATAAGGAAGCTACCTAAGCATGAGCTTAAGGGAACCAGCAGGCAGCATTCCTCCATGATGTCTGCAGAACTCCCTTGGCTGTGAATGAGTTCTTGCCTTGAGTTCTTTCCTTAAGAATGGACAGTGATCTGAAAGTTTAAGCCAGTAAATCCTTTCTTTTTTTAAGTTGTTTGTTCAGTCTTTATCATAGCAGCAGAAAAGAAACTGAGTACAAACTACATAGTATTAAATTCAGTGACAGGTCAAATGAAAATTTAGTGTTTTTTTTTTAAATTATAAATTCGGCTACCTAAGAAGTTGAAGCAAAGATATTGAAGTAGGGAAACTGTTTTGTTCTTGTCCATTTTTCTTCTGCGATAGTCTATAGTTGATTGAAGCGAGACTAATATTAATAATTTCAATGTAAATTGCAGAAATGTGAATTTAAAACTACTGTTATGGTTCACTTTTGAGTTAACTATTTCTAAAATCAGCACCTTTGGACTTCATTCCTTGAGCTAGTTACATGCAGAAGAGGTGGATAAGAACTTGGTTCTGAAGACTTGTAGCTGAAATCTGAGCAGAGCTGGCTGTGTGGGTGATCCTGCAACTTCACTGCTCAGAAAGCTAAGGCAGGAGGTCATGAATTTGAAGGCAGCTTTAAGTAGTGGACCCTGTCTCATAAAGAAAATAAGACAAAGAAAAGCGCTCTGTCCTTTAGTGAAGTATGGATAATGAATACACATTTCCAAGGTTGCAGTGTCCCTAGGAAATAGGGAAAGGTAATGTCTGTAATGTCTGTCTCCCAGAGTGATTTTGAGTATTGATTGAAACCAAGTCTTTATGTTGCTTATTGCAATTTCTAGGCAAATTCTAAACATCTATTAAATAAAAGCTACTGTTGTTTTTTAGTTTGGCTTTTATTTATAAAATTTCTCTCCAAAAGGATCAAGAGGAGAAGTCTGTAAAGTCTGTTTATGTACATTGGATAGTTGGAAAAGCTTTATTCTTTACATTTTTATTTTATGTGTATGGGTGTTTTGCCTGCATGTGTGCCAGAGCATACCTGGTGCTGAGGAGGCCAGAAGAGTGCACCAGAACCCTGGGTTAGAGATGCTTGAGAGCCGCCATGTGGGTGTTAGAAGTCTAGCCCTGGTCGTCTGGAAGAGCATCTAGTTCTCTACTGTGCCATCTTTCCAGCCTGGAAAAGCTTTACGAGAACACTAATTGTGAATAGCAGAAGTAAGGAGGGCAGCTCATTGGATTGAAAATGAGCTAGGAGAACATTTCAGGATGAAGTAGGATGTGAGGATCACTAGGAAATTAGCTGTTTAAAGTTGAAGGTAAAAGTTGAGTATACTAGGTTGGAAATGCATTGTGTGCATGTAGAAAATTGTGTGTATGTAGAAAATTCTTCCTGAGACAGGGTTTCTCCATGTAACAGTTCTGGCTGCCCTGGAACTCACTTTGTAGACCAGCTTGACCTCAAACTCATCGAGATCCACTCTGCTTCCCTGAGTGCTAAGATTAAAGGCATGTGCCACCACTTCTGACTAAGCCTGCCTTCTTTTTTATCTTTTTAATGAAGGTAGACCTACTTTGAATATCAACATGAAGTTATGTAATTCTGGGAAATCAGTTTTTAATGGACCTAGGACCATTAGCCCCTGGGTGGTAACGCCCACAATGGGCCCAGCCTTCCCATATCAATTGCTAATTAAGAAAATGCCTTACAGCCTGATCTTACAGAGGCCTTTTCTCAAGGTTCCCTCCTTTCAGATAATTCTAGTTTTTAAAGTGTAGAATAATTTGAAAGACTTTATATTTTGTTTATATCTTTTTAAAACTTGTAAAAGTTATGTTAATAATAATTATTTGTCATTGAGTTCCAAAGTGGGAAAATGCTATCTACTATTTCCTATTGAATAGGTACTAAAGAGTTCATCTTTTTGTTATACATTGTTTGAGGTTGATATTATTCAAGGCTTGAATAATGTGCTAGTAAAATTTTTTGGTATATGGCTGGTAAGATGGCTCACTGGGTAAGGGCATTTGCCACCTGAATTTGATCAGCCTGGGTTTGATCTCCAAAACCCACTTTATAGGAGAAAAGAATGGATCTCTAGCAAGTTATCCATGACTTCCAACTACTTGCTGTGGTGTGTGCTCCCACACACATGTGTTCTCCAACACATATAAGAAAATAACTCTTAGCAAAATGCAGTTAGAAACTGATTTCCCAGAAATACATACTTTCTTGTTGGTATGCAAAGTAGGTCTCCCTACGTAAAAATTAAAATATTGCAGTTACACAGTGAGACTGTTCAGTGAATTTGGGGAAGCCAGTAAGAGGAAGAGTTAGTTACAGGAGAGGGAGAAAAATAGCCAGTCTTCTACACAGTATATAAGCAGATGTCCCAGCTAAAAGTTGTGTATTTTGATTTGCATTTTTACTTGAAGATTTCTTTTCCCCATTGGTGGTGATAGAACCCAGGGCTTGGAGGATGCTAGGAAATGATTTATTACTGAACTACATCCCCAGTCCTGCTTGAAAACTTGATGTGTATTCTCAGGAGTCTGGTTTCCAAAAGGCTTTCACAAATACGAGATCAAAATTATGTTTATAATAATACCATGGTATTTGATACTTTTTTCATTTTTCTTACTTTCTTGTACCTGTACACTGATTTGGTAATTTTTTTTTCTTGAAGGCATGCTTGTTAAATCTTGTGATTTCAACTTTTAGTTTAATTTTTTCCACAGGATATTTTGACCTTTCTATGAAAGATTTATTTGTCTTTATGTGAGTGGGTGTTTTACTTGCATGTATGTGTGTGCACTGGTCCAGAGAGACTGAAGAGAGTACTGGGTCTCCTGGGACTGGAGTTACGGATGGTTGTGAGCGTATGGGTGCTAGGAATGGAACCTGGGTCCCCTACAAGAAAAAGTTCTCATAACTGAAGGTCCATTTCTTCAGCCCCAATGTTTTGACTTTTAAAGTGAGGTTTCTTTTAAAACTGCAAAAAATTGCAAAGATAGTTTCTATATCTTTTGTATCTACTTCCTCTTATTATCACCTTATATTTTTATGCACGCACATACACATGGTTGTATATATGTGCATATACTCATATAAAAAGTTGTACGTCTGTGTGTGGGATATGCATGTATTTCTGTTGGCTGTACACACATGAGAGAGAGAGAGAGTAGATCAGAGAGTGATTTTTTTCTCTGTTGTTCTTGAGCTCCCTGGTTTGCTAGGGTGAGTGACCAAGTGAACCTTCTTCAGGGCTTGGTTCTGCATGGAAGAGCTGCAGTCACAAACTCCTGCCATCATGGTATGCCCTCTTTTTAGTGTGGGTGCTGGGATTCTCAGTTTGTCGAGCAAGCACTTCATCCTCTGTGCCTAGTTTTTTTGATACATGAACTGGCACTGAACTTGGTTTTTAGCTGAGGTTGCTTTTGAACTTCTGCTCTGACTCCTGCCCACATCTAAGGAATAGCATGTACCGTGATGTGTAGTGTGTGGAGGTCTTGGGATCAAATACAGGACTTTGGGCATGCTAGGCAAGCACTCTACCAACTATGCGCATCCCCAGCCCCCACTGATAAATTATCACTAATAAATAATTGTGTGTGCACATATGCTATGGTGATGCACTTAGGGAGATCAGAGATCCACTTGTAGGAGTTGATTCTTTCCTTTACCGTGTGCATCCTGGAGAGTGAATTCAGGTTGCCAGGTTGAATTCAGTGAGCCATCTTTCTGACCCAATAAAGTATTAACTGAAGTTTATTCTTGATTCAGATTTGCTTAGTTTTGGCTAATGTTCATATCCTGTTCCAGGGTCTCATGCAAGATGCCACAATGCAGAGTTGTCTCGTTGACTCATTGGGCTTGTCTAGGCTGTGGCAGGTTGTCATATTTAATTTGCTTTTAATAAACCTTTTACTTTGTTGCTTGTTGTTGAGAGAATCTCATACACCTGTGGCTGGACTGACCTAAGGAGTTTTAGGGAGGAAGATCTCAGAAGGAAATTTCATACCTCTCAGGCTGCTCTTGAGCTTACTATGTAGCCAAGGAAGACCTTGAACTCATGGCCTTCCTCAACCTTCCAGGTGCTGGGGTTACAAGTTTGTGCTACTACACCTGTCTGTCAACAGTCTTTCTGTTGTTTTTTCTCTCTTTGGTCCTCATACAGCTCAACCTGTGGTTTATGTGTATATATTTAGAGGTAAGAGTTGGAGAGTCCTAATAGAATTTTGTCTTTTAGTAGGTTTATCCCTTTTGTGTAGACTTTGAAAATTATGTCCTGCTCTACAGTTGCCTCATCCTCCATTTCTTGGGATGTGTGGGTAGTGGTGATGGGCTTATTTCTTCTGTGCAAAACAATTGTTTTCTTTCCTGTTTACTTTATGTGTAGCACGGCTAAAAGTGGACCGAAGATTCTGAACAGTGGCTTGGAATTCAAAAATAGATTCGAAAAATGCAGGAGGGAGTTTATTCTTCTTTGTTGCATGTGTCATTCTCATAGTTAGAAATCTAAATTAGAAATGATACATATTTAGGTGTCATTTACTCAGTATAGACAGTATAATTTTTAGCCAGAAACAGAAATAGGTAGCTTTTTGTTTTGCTGGACTAGACTTGAGGAGAGCTGGTTTTAAAGGCTTATTTCTTTCAGTATTTATAAATACTACAGTTATCCAAGTTTTAAATTGACAGATGAAGGCTTTTCCTAATCACCACTAGGAACTATTTTATAGACGCTCCAAGGCTTATGGAGAGCAGCTTCCTCTAAGCAGGTTGTGATCACAGCTGAGTAATCCAAGGTCTTGGAATCGCTCAAAATTGTACATATTTATCTCAAAACAATTTTATTAGTAAAATGAAGGAGTTCCATAAAACTTTAGGGAGAAGTATGCAGGATTGGAAATTTTATAATGTGAAAGTGGAAGGGGGTTGTGTGGAGGAAGGAAGGGAGGGGGAGGTGTCTGAAATCAGAGTGGGTAGGAGGGAGGGAGAGAAGGCAGGAAAGCGCACATTTCCTCTCCTGTGTGGACCCGAGTGCAGGTTTGAAATGAAAGCTGTAGCGAGGAAGGAGAGCCAAGAGAGGGGAGAAG
This sequence comes from Ellobius talpinus, assembly GCA_001685095.1. NCBI lineage: Eukaryota > Metazoa > Chordata > Mammalia > Rodentia > Cricetidae > Ellobius > Ellobius talpinus. The sequence goes on along the minus strand of LOJH01005162.1, from coordinate 16,971 downwards.
AGAAGGCAGTGGGGGAGGTGAATGGATGAGCAAAATGCAATGATGCTCATGTGAAGTTATGTGCCACGTGATCATATCCAGAATATTGCTCTCTGGCAGTTAACCGTGACTTTGTGTGAGGGTCATTTTGATACGTGGGCACGCCATGGTTTCTGAGATCCGAGGAACAAGTTACTACTTTCCTGTCTGTGGTAGACTTATGCGTCACAGAGACCAGTGTTTCCAAGGCATTAGCAGTCTTGTCTGTGGCTTGTTGATACTCGGCAAGGTATACTAGCATTCTAGTTTATGTATGAGTATACTACTAGTTTACGCGGTGATTTTTAGAAAGAGAATAGACTTCTAGAAGCTGAGAAGATATTTGTCTTCATTCATCTTGGTCTTGACTCACTCAAACATAAAACTCATGTATTGTTTGTTGAATTTTGGAATGTGCTAGGTTTTCTTGTTTCGTTAAGCAATGCAGCAGTGAGCAAAACAGAACTAGTTCTCACTCCAGCGGAATATCTGAATGGTGAGAGATAAACTGTGTCCTGTGTTAATGTGATGAGAAGTAAAGCCTGATAGGAAGGAGCGAGGGATAGACTGCAGACTAGGGAGTGGAGTATGAGGGTTGTCTTCTGAGCACAGTCTCAAGGATTTATCGATTTTCCCTTATCCCTCCTTTCTCTGGGAGATTGAACACAGGGCCTTTTGCACGCTAGTAAAGTGCTCTGCTCATTTTTGTATATTTTATTTTGAGATAAGATCTGAATGTGCTTAAGTTCCCAGACTGTCCTTGTATTCATTCTGAGCCATCAAGATCAGAGGACTTTCAAATTGTTGGACAGCTAAACAAAAAGAAAACATGTGGTGTGGGGTGGGTGGCACAGATTACAAAACGCTATGCACAATCAGTTCTAGCAGCCAAAACTTAGGTAAGTGGGTTTTCTAGGCTTTCTTACTAGAGAGCAGAACCTTTCTGTGGGATGAAGAGTTTAGCTGAGTTGTACATTTTACATACCAGAGTTTGAGGCTTATTTTGTAAAGAACACGGTATCAAATGTTTTTGAGTGGAGGAATAACACAGTCAGCATGATCATTTAGGAAATTATCTTAGGTTGAATACTGTCCAGATCGGGTTTTGTGTTGTCACGCTTTGAAAGGACACCAGACAGCATTCTTAGACAAACTATTATGAAGCTTCACAGTAGCTCCAGAGAGTGAAAGTTTAATAACTAATGCATTCACAAAGGAGAAAAGAAACGATACAGGAGTGCAGGGACTGGCTTGGAGAGTGATTAAAATTGAGTAGTCCAGATAGAACTCGTCTAGTGTCAAGTACAATCCACACGGTCAGTCTTGGCGGTAGGAGGCATGTTATCCCTTTTTGAATTTCAGTGTCTAGCACGGTAAATGAATGAGTGCATGAGAGTCATTGTGGGTCCAGCTTTGAAAGTGGGGGGATGTTGAAATGGCAGGATGTACTATTGGGGAATTAGAGACTGGATGTGAGCTAGAACATTGCAGAAGAGAGGAATAATCCGAGCCTAATGACTTGACTAGGACTGGGGCTGGGGTGGTCTGTCTGAGTAGGTGAAGGAAGAAGATGGATAAATGGGTATAGGAACTGGTTTTGGAGAGAGAGCTCCTAAGTGTTATTTTTCACAGAAAAAAAATGCTTTCAAAAATAAGCCTAAAAACCTTCCTTTCTTAGTAGAATTTTAGAGCTAGAAGTTAGTTCCTAGCTGTCTCCAAATGCATGGGTAGAAGTGTTGGTGAGGCGAGTTCCACCTGCAGAGCAGACTTGCCAGATACCTGGGAACACAGTGCAGTAAGACAGCAGGAAATACCAATAAAGCCCTTCATAGTGAAAAAGTTGATAGAATGTAATAAATATCCAGAAAAAATAAAAATGAAATTCCCTCCAGAACATTCCAGAGAACTTCATAGCTTGACAGATCGCAATTTCCTGAAACCACAGGATTTAAAAGAACAAAGTGAAGGGTTTAATTGCTATTGTGGAGGTACTCTTGCACGTCCCTGCCCTCCTTTAAATATTTCCTTATAGAGTACTGTTCCCCCACCTAAGTCCTTCGTAAACGCTGGGTGCTCTCTACTTTCAGACCTCAGCTATTTGAGATTAAATTGCTTCTGAGAAAATATGTTTTCTTTTTTAGATCATGTCATATTCAGAAGTTGCTGCAGTTGAAGAGACAGTGAGTAATATATGACCCTGTGTTTAAAATGCTAGCAGTTCTGGGTTTTTCTATGATTTCAAGTTGGAAGTGGTGTTTTCTACTGCACTTTGTGCATTGCCATTATATAACACAGCAAGTGAAGATAGACCAATTTAAAATTTTGTTTCCACTTCTTACTTTTTACTATAAAAGTAATGCATAGTAGTGTACCATAATTAAACACAGAAAACATAATAAATAAAACTCTGCCTCCTAAATACAACCCTGTTAATGTTTTAGTGTATCTTTCCTTAGTTTGTATGTGTTTGTCTTATATTAAGTGTTGTAAAAATAGAATAAGTACCTAATGGACCAAAGCATATTTTCTAGCCATTAGTGATAAGCTCAAGTTCACTGAAAAAAAGATGCTTTAAAATCTTTGATGTAAAACTCAAGTATAAAATGTGCCCATTTTTGCAGATTAGAGGAATATGAGAAATTCAAGCTAAGTATAGAGTGATGACTTCTGTTCTAAGAACAAGTAGCTCCCAGCTGCATCATATATTCTTCCCTGAAGTTTCTTCTTCTCAGAGCCAAAGATAACAGTGAATAGAACCCTGAGATGCATTGTGTAATCATTCCAAATGTGGGTTCTAGGAGCCGCCTGCAGCAGGATTGCTTCAGAGAATGACTGATCAGCTAATTGTACTGGGGGAAGAGGTGCCACCAGCTGTGTCCTTGCTGGATTAGTTTTCTGCACTTTCCCTTCCGCTCACCAGATGGCTTCAGTCAAGCTGGTGCGTATACAGGGAAGAAGGGACTGTGCAGAGCTACAGGATAAAAGCTGTGGTCTCATGGAATCATCTTTGTACCACGGGATGGCTGTTGGTCTTGGCTGGGCTGAGACTGAGGAGTTCTTAGGTTGAAGGGCATGGTGATAAACTTCTGCTTTGTCCTTTGTGTTTCTTAAAGGTGGAATACTTACAGATTAGGTGCCACGCATTTAGATATACAATACAGGTAAATCACAGTTTTCATCGTTTTCTGAGACTCATAGACTAATTATTTAAAGAATTCTTATAAATACTGTTTTAATGAAAGTACCCACAAATCCTTTAAATGAAAATTTCCAGTCATATCAGTATTTCAGTCAAATTAGAAAATTTATTTCTGTAACAAATTACTGAAATGAGTTTGGATATTTATTGAATAAAAAGAAAATATTTTGATCTGACTTAATGGTTTTTCATTCTGAGAAGTTTCTGGATTCTTTGAGATGTGAGTAGTATTTTAGTGCTTTAACTAAAGCCAAAGAGTGCCTAGTTTATTTAAAAAAAAGTACGAGATGCTTGTATAGAGTACTTCAGTTATTTCTCGGTCTTTCTGTGTCACACAACATGGTGCTGTATCCCAAAAGTGTAAGGATGACAAAAGTGTAGAGATAACAAGAAGATATTCACTTGCTTGTGTCCGCTTCCCATTGGCATGATGCTCAGGTGGCTTGGGAAGGATGGCTTACTGACATCCCATAATGCCTCCTATCCAGATCTTCCAGGGAAGTGTTTCTGAAGCCTCGGTGTTTCAGCTTTGGTTTTGGAATGCTTTCACTTGAGTCTTAGGCTTGTTTTCCATTATAAATTGGTTTTCTGATGGCTGTTCCTTTATGCTATGACATTTGTCAGTCATCAGTGACTAAGGTATTCAGGTCATGAACCTAACTCACGCATATCGTCATTTGTGCCTCTTCTACCAGCCTGGACCTTTTCTCCGTACAGACTTTATATATTCAGCTGCCTTTTGGACATCCCCTTGGATATCTTAACAAACGTCTTCTGTGTAGCCTTCCTTAGCTCCTTGGTGTTCTCCATATAACACAGCTGCTCAGCTAATGGCATTTCCATCATGCAGGTGCTCAGTTCACGCCACTTGAAATCATCTTGATTGCTTCTTTCTTGCCTCCCACTCGGTCTGTTTGGAAATCCCGCTGCTGTCCTTTTAAACTGTGTTTGGTCCTGAATAACCTTTCATCACCTGTACTACTGCTACCGTTTTGTCCCCAGACAGTTTCAGTAAACTCCATTTACACTCTTTTTTTTAGAGTATTTTCAAAAGAGCAAGTTGGAATAATCCTGCTAAAATATAATCAGACCTTGTCAGTCCCTTTCTCAAAACCATATATTAAAGCTCCCCTAGTCCCATTCAGGATACAACCAAAGCCTGAATAAGGCCGTGCAAAGACTTCATAGTCAGGCATCATTTTACCTCATTGACTTCAGTGTTAGTTCTCTTTCCTGATGCAGTCTAGCTTCTGATTCACACTTATTTCCAGGCCATTGGCACTGGCTCACACCCCAGTCCTCTGCATTTACTTTCTGTTCCCTGTAGAATTCTTTCTGACAGTTCTCTGTATCCTGTTTGTTGAACACTTTAATAGGGTGTTCTTAGGCTGCCTGACTGAAGCCCAGAGCTGTTTTCCCATGATGCTCAGTATGCCTCTATTCTATGCTTATCTTCTTTTATTTTTAAACTATAGAATGTTTATTACGGTCTTCTACCTTTTCTCCACTAAAACTTAATACTACCCTGACAGATTTCTGATATTGGTGGTGTGTGGGTCAAACCCAGGGCCCAGAACTAGGCACACACTGTACCGCTGAGGTACAGACCCCAGCCCAGGCAGGATTTTTGTCTATCTCATTTACTGTTAGTATCCTTTGGTGCTAAAATGTTATGCCTATAGCTGTTACTGTAAGTATTTACTGGATGTATTGGCAGTATGTATTTCAGGTCATCATTCACTGTGTCAAACTGAACAAGTTATGATTAATCCGATGAACAGAATAAGGCACAAATGGCACATGCATGCTGAAAGGTGTAATGTACCACCTTTTATGTATTTTAATGCAGTTTTGGGAACAATACCTGAAGTTACTGTCTATGCTGAAATTTAGTTTTTGAACGTGAACAGGTAAGGAATAGAAACTGCACAAAAGTCAGCCCAGGCTTGTGAGCCAACAGGATTGGAGAACATAAAACAAAGCTGTGCAGCAAAAATAAGCCTGTTAACCCTTTACTCTCCTAAAACCTTCAACTATAGAGGTTTGTAAATTTTTTTTTTGGTGTAGGTACATGTGCACACACATTCTTGCTCTCCTGCTTTGTGTGGTTAAAACTACAGTTTTCTTTGTGAATTTACTGATTAAACTAGGGAACAATAATAATAAGAAAGTCTAAGAAATTAAAAAGGCAAAAGTATTTGTGATAATCCTAAATGGCACCCACTGGTCCTTATTCCTTGATGAACAATCTCCTTCTCTCCTCGAGTAGACAAACTACTGTATTTGATCTTCTTTGTTTTCATTTTTTAGGAGGTTTGTTTTAAGACAAGTAAATGTATGTTTTCTCTAAATTTATCATTATCATTGCAATAAGATTTTTAGACATAGGTGTCTCTGAAGCGTGTTTAAAGCTGGCTAGAGTTGTCTCTGCCGGTTTCCTGCCTTCTTGCAGTTTTCCACTGTTATTTATTTACAATTTATTGTCTCATAAGTGATCCTAGAGTCAAGTTGTATTAAACAATGAGCATTTATTTCAAACTTTGTGACTCAGGAATCCAGGAGCAGCTGGTTAAAGTGAAGATTAGGAGGGAATTGTACTGTTAACTCCATTGATTGGCTAGAGAGGAGAGAGCCTCTTCAACCTGACCTAGTGCTTGCCTGTGGGCCTCTCTGCAAGTCCACCTTCTGCAGGGCCACCTTAGAGTACTGTAAACATGACCTGATCTCAAAAGAGGCCGCTGTCCTTTTGTAGTTCTCCCTTTATGAGTAGTGAGCTAGTACGTGCTTTACAGAGCTGAGGCAGGAAGATCAAGGGTTTGTGTTCAAACCAAGCTTACACCTCCTGCCCCAAAGCAAAAGCAACAAAAGGAAATACAGTAGTTCTGCACACTCTGGGAGAGAAGGGATTCTTCACCAGGGAATAAGGACCACTGGGCGCCATTTTAGATTGTCTTCACAGATACTTTTGCTTTTCTAATTTTTAAGATTTTTTTATTTAAATTATGTGTTTATGTGTGAACCTTTTTTGTGGGTGTGTGCATGTGTGAATGCGGTGCCTGCAGAGGCCAGGAGTGAATTCTCTGGAGCCAGAGTCACAGGCGGTTGTGAGCTCAGTCCTCTGGAAGAGCAGCCAGTGTTCTCTACAGCCGAGTCATCTTTCCAGCCCTGCCTCACAAGGACTTTAATCTCCTCCTTCAAGCTTGCTGTTTGTAATAAGGACCCGAGCACAATGAGTCCATTGTCAGCCAAGCTGTATTCTGTGAAACTGAAATCCGTTTGTAGAAGAATATGCATGGATTAACATCTGAAGAAAAACAGACACAGAACACGATATCCAGAATTGCTCAACAGCTGTCACTTTAGGAAAGTGGCAGGTAGGAGTTCTCCAAGGAGATGACAGACGCCTGAAGCAAGCAGGTCACCTTGTGTGGTCACAGCCAGTTACAGTTCCTTCACTGTGACCAGAACAATGTAGTCAATCAGTGGGAAGTTTTTAGTCTGTTTTGTGAAGTTGAGGATAGCTGAGAGCTGTGTGCCCAATAAGGGAATCCTGACTGATAGTGGAGGTTAAAAGAGTTTCTAGATAGAGATCTGCAGGGTTTTTTTTCCTGTTGATGTTAATTTTAGCTTCTTCATTAAAGAACTGAATCTTCTGCTTGGTATGGCAGAACATAGGAAGTTGCAGGAGCAGCACTGTGGGATTGAGGCCAGCCTAGGGTCCTCAGTGAGGCTGGGTTAGGACCCGGAGGTATGGAATGTCTTCTGAACTTCCTAAAGGTCTAGTGGCTCAGATTACGCTTGTCTTTAGCAAGTCCTAAGAAAATTATGTTTTGACTTAAAACTCAACCTTGGGTGATTTATCTGACAATAATTTCCTCTTTTCTTTTTCTTTTTGCCATTTGGTTAAACAATGATCTATTTGTTGTTGTCTTTGTAGAAACCGTTTGCACCATGCTCATCATACAATAAGCGTGAAGTAAAGGTTCTCCTCTCTGAGTAAGACTAAGTCTCTGTAGAGAGCTCTGGTGGCATGCATAGCACATGCTCAGTAGAGGATGGATGGTAGGTAGTTTAAAGCTTCAGATGGAAAAGGAGTGCTCAGTGCTCTTAGGTTTCTGAAGAAGCTGTACGGCTCCTAATCCCTACCTTGAATTGGAATCTAAAGGAACTTTTGGCTTGAGGCATTGCAAAGCAACGTACTTTGGTGATTCCGTTTTCCCTTCCTACCCTCACTTCCCAAGTTAAAACAAACATTTGGTATTGTCTACGCCAAGGTTCTTTTGGTATAGAAAAGAAAATGTCTTATAAATTATGATGATTGACACTAATGTGCATGCGCTGCCTACTCACAGACTAACGCTGTTCCTCTTGTCCTTTTGTCTCACTGCTGCTTCCGTCCGGTGTTTGCTTCTTCCTGGTTTGGATTGTGTTTGTTTGCTGCTCAATTCCTCTGCATTAAAAGCTTCTTGGTGATAGCAAAGATGTCCTTGGGCCATCAAGTAAGTAGCTAAAGTTGGGATGCCATGCTTTGGGGACATGATAATGTTTTGGTGTTACTTGTAAACAACAGATACTTTTCCAGTTTTGATTGTAGAAATGCTCAGTGCCCACTGTTTGTCTGTTACAATCGTACATGTGAGAGCCCAGGACAGAGCCTGTACTGATGTCACGCTATCTAGAGCCGTAGATAGCACTTGCTGCTCTTCCAGAGGACTGAGTCCACCACCACCTGTAAATCCTGCTCAGTGTTATCAGTGGGTTCCACTCCTTTCGGGTCGAATGATCCTTTCACAGGGTCACCTAAGACCGTCAGAATTACAGTTATGAAGTAGCAATGAAATAAGACTATGCTTGGGGGTCAGCACAACATGAAAACTGTATTAAAGTGTCGTGGCTTTAGGAAGGTGAGAGCCACTGCTCTGGAGAATGGATGATTCATTATTTAGGACTACTCACTAGACCCTTGCTCAGTCATCACGTGAAGAGATCGTAGAAGGACTTCACTTCCTCATCAAACTGAGAAATAGCGTTTTAGTTTGTAGAATTTTAATATGATTTGACTGTGATGTTTTTGTTTTTTGAAAATGTTTTATCTTGCAAGTCTAGAAGATTACCCATTAAAATGTAATTATGTCCAGTTTACTGGAACAAATTTTGCTGGTTTTATTTTTGTTTTCTGAATAGGGTAGCTTTTGAATAAGCACAACAAATAAATCATGGCTCTTCGGAGTTGTTCAGTCCATCTAAACAGTGACAGGAGCAGTTTCTACATTAAAGAAATCTTAACAACACTGAACTGAAAATAACTTCCTAGATAGCTAATAAAATATTAATTTTATAAATGAAAAGTCTAAAGCTAAAAGCTTAATCTCCAGGAAGCTACAGTTGCTGTCATGCACTGTTGACTGTTGCTGAACTACAAAGCGAGAGTTAGGCATTGCTGCTTGAGTTCAGGTCTAGCAAAATCATTCAAGTATTGTTCCATCAAAAATTGGACAGAGGATTTGATTTTATTGAATAGCAACATAGGAAACTGATTTAGAAGTTTTAGTATTTATGTCTAGTAGTCAGCTCTTCGTTGCAAGCCATCTCTGTCCTTTGGGGTTCAAAGAAAGGGACTGAGCATGATAATGGCAGAAGTTCTTCATAATGAGATTTTTGTTACTGCTGTCATTCTAGAGAGGGTAGTTGGTGGCATGGATATGATTACATACATTATGTCATAACGAACCACTATTTTCCACAAGTAGTATATTTTAGTAAAAAGTAGACCATATAGAATCTTTGGTCTGTGTTAGTTGCTTTTCTCCTCAAATACTGGTTAGAATATATTTTTAACTTTTTAATAAGATGATAATTTAAAGTAATGCACTAACTTTTTTTTTTTGGATTTTCGAGACAGGGTTTCTCTGTAGTTTTTGGTGCCT
>LOJH01005161.1:11837-29451 GCA_001685095.1 Ellobius talpinus | reverse complement strand
CTCTCTCTCTCTCTCTCTCTCTCTCTCTCTCTTTCCCTCTCTCTCTCTCTGCTTCTCTCTTCTCTTCTGCTGCTCCTGTCCCCAAAGGCCGGTTTCCCCATTCCCTTGCCCCCTGTTTTTACATTCCCGTCCCCTAATAAAAATTCCTCCATGTGAGCTGTCACATGGCATCTTTCTAGCGCTGCATTTATTTAAATTATGACATCCAGTCATTAAAATATGCTATATATTTCTGAAAATTGAAATGTGTCCAAATGCAATGTTAAATGAAAAAAAACATCAGGTTACAATACAGTGTGTAGAGAGTGTCATATTTTTATAGATTTATAAGAAAAGACTTTGTAGTGATTTTCACTTCTTTGTATTTATATTTTAAAATCTCCTATATTCATATATTATTTATCTAATAAAAAATAAATATGCAAAGGAAAGATTTTTGTTGTTGTTGTTACTATAGGCAATATCAGCCTCCTTATCTTTTTCCTGGTTCCAAGCAAATATAAGAAAAGAAGAACTGAGCAGAGAGAGCTATACATCCCTAACCATCATGAAAGTGCAAATCAAAACTACACCAGGAAGATGCAATTTCACTCCTATTAGCCTGAGGGAAATCAGGGAACGAGGTCTACTATGTGTTGCTGGTGAACATGGAAACCAGCGAAGCCACCAAGGAGGTCAAACTAGAACATCCATATAATTCAGCTTCAACACCCTCATGTATACTCCAAATGGAATCTAAGCCAAGCATACTACAGAGACACCTGTTGGTCCATGATTATTGTGGCACTATTTACTCCAGTCTTATTAGGCTGTCAGTCTTGGTGTCCATGACAAATGAATGGATCAAAAAAATGATCTGTCCATGTGCAATAGAGTTTTATGTAGCTATAAAATGAAATTATGTTGTTTGCATAAAATGGCTGGAATTAAGGCAGTGAAGTAAGTCAAGCCCAGAAAGACAGCACTTTTTGTAAAATATGAAACAAAGTAATATGTATACACACACACCATAAAAATAGAAGGAAGAGACAGACAGTGGTGGCACACACCTTTTATCCCAGCACTCAGGAGGCAGAGGCAGGCAGATCTCTGTGAGTTCGAGGCCAGCCTGGTCTATAAGAGCTAGTTTCAGAACAGGTTCCAAAGGCATAGAGAAACCCTGTCACAAAAAAAGAAGGAAGAAGGTTTATAAAGAGGAAAGGAAGGAGGCAGAGGGAGGTAGAGAGAAATAGGGAATGAATATGGACAATGTACATTATATGTTTGAACAAAAACATCATTATGAAACCCACTGCTTTGTAAAACTCACATACACTAATGACATTTTTCAATGGGGTTACACATAAGCTAATGAGCCAGCAGCATGCAGAAGATGATTGGGAATATTTGGAATACAAGTGTGAAGCATTTTTAGGCACTGCACAAGTAATCAACCACATGGGAGTCTCATGATAATAGCCCTCATGCAGTTTTGCATTTATTAAAGAAGACAGAAATTACAGCAACTTATGTAAGTATGAGAATTGTTACAGGAATCTTGGGGATAATGAAACATATAAAAGGATTTAGTCAGGTTGAGGAATATAAAACCTTTCCTAGGTAAATGATTTATAAGCCAAGACATGAAGGGTGAGCAAAGTTGGCCACATATATGGGACGGGAATAAGTGCAGGGCAGAGGGGTCAGTATGAGTGAAGGTCAAGTCAATATTAAGACAGCACTCATTTAAAACAGTGAAAGAAAATACAAGCATTGAAATCATGAGAGCAAGGGCAAGGGAAGGGCCAGCCTCCAGACAGACAGACTTCAGTCAAGAGTCTCAGAATCTGTAATGAGGACTCTAGAAGGCTCCACTGCGAACCACAGTGGAGGATCACTACCAGAACTCAAACGGATAACTAAAGCAGTCTAAATTAGATAAATCTCTGGTACTGCAGGGCTCTTGGGAATGTGCACCTGGAGAAATATTCTTCTAAAATAGCACCAAACTACAGCCTATGGACACCAGTATGGTCTAGGCAGTTGCTATGTTCTTCATGGGTGGTTCCTATTGAACACCATCTTCTGTTTCCTAAAGTGTGGGCATTTATTGTCACAACTTTACAGATGAGGAAATTGCGGTTTGAAGCAGTTGGGGTTTTTCCCAAGATTGAAAAGCAAGTGAGCAACACAGTGTGGGTTTAATGCCAAGAAAGTCCATACTGACCCTCAAATGAAGTGAGCGGGACAAGGGAACAGAGGGTAGTAATACTGATGGTCATTGCCTCCTGCACTTAACTTCCAAGGCTAGCTGAATGCAAGCACTTATTTTAAGGAACTGCTGAGGAAATGAAATTCAACATGCTAGAGCCCCCACCCCGTACTTACTTTCTAGGGCTGTTCTCTTCTTATAGGGTGTGGGACTTCAGTGAGGAGTCCCTCTGCCTCCATTGTCCTTGCTCCTGGCCTTCTTGGAATACAGACATGGCCTCGGAGTCTTCAGAGAGGATGTCGGTCTCCAGTCTATTTCCTGGTACGCCTTTACAGAGGTACGCCTTTACATCATAGTAGCTACTAGAACCCGCAATCTCCTGTTCCTTCCCAGATCCTCTGTATCCCTGGCCTGAGGCAAAATCTCTCTCTTTCTTGTCTTCCTAGAGCCTCTCCTCTGCTCTTAGACCCTGGTGTGCTTAGTGGATTCATTATTTAAAAGGGAAGAAAATCCATGAAAGGAGGTGTCCTATGTCAAACCAGAGGCAGCTCAGCTCCTACAGAACTCCCAAAGACTATCCCCTTCCTGTTTACTCAGAGTCTCCTTGTTATAAACTTCCTCAGTATCCCTTAGTTTACCTCCTGAAAACATCTGATCAGGCCCCCACAACTTCAGTTTTCAGATGATGGTAGGGACACCACAAACCCAGGCCTGGGCAAATTCCACTTTTCTTCTTTTCTGATTTCTGCTTTTCTGATACAACTTGTGTGAGGAAAACTACCAATGGGATTCAACAGGACCAGCAGCTCTCAACCTGGGGGCCAAAACCCCTTTGGGGGTCAAACAACCCTTTTTCAGGGGTTCCCCTAAAACCATTGGCAAACACAGATATTTACATTACAATTGGTAACAGTAGTAAAATTACAATTATAAAGTAGCAATGAAAATAATTTTATGGTTGAGGAGTCACTAAAGCATGAGGAACTGCATTAAAGGGTCACAGTATCAGGAAGGTTAGGAGCCAGTGGTCTGTCATAAACTCCCAGCCCCCAACCATGAGTTCACCTTGCACGAGCGGTCAGCCTACTGATACAAGGCCTAACTGTCCTACCTGTGTGTTTCAGTTGTGTGTGGTGAGGTTTACTGTGAGTATTCACAGCAGGAACTAAATGGAATGCGTGATTCAGCAAAGACTGATTGACTACCCAAGTCCAGAAAGATTCTGAGGGAGAAAAGAGAGCCTAATGTGGGAATGAGCCTGGGCAAAACCTAACAAGCTTTGGTTAAGGTTGGGTGGGAAAAGTCAGATTCCCAGAGCAGAACGACTTGGGGCTTGAAGGAACAGGAAGTTGATGGGCTCCAGAGACTAGAACTTCAGCCTGCTCTCTGTTTTGACTCAGAAGCCAGTCACACAAGTCACACTGGCATAGAACAAAGTTCATTCAAGTCTGGGGGAAGACAGATGAGGCCTTAGGCACCTACATCTTCAGGAGCATGCTGCCAGTCACTTCAGGATATTTAAGGGCCTTTTTACTGCTATTCAATACCCACGCCCTCTATTCAGATTGCTCCCCTTTCTCTCTTCTCTTTACCTTCTACTATCATTTTCTCTTTTATTTTTCCCTTTATTAATCCAATATGTTCCTTACTCTACTACTTGGATCAGTTCAGTTTTTTCGAACATAAAATCTCCAGGCTCATCCATGCAGGTGTGAATCCTCATTCATCAACACTAGGCCCACCCATGCCCATAAATACACACATCAGCATAAGGGGTCACTTATGAACCAGACCTTGCATCTTCCCTTGACTACAACTGTATAGTTGTATATTTAGCAGTAATAGCTCATCTCTTATATATTGTAGGGGTTATCTTAGGTTATAAAATAGAGCAAATGTTAGGGCTTTTCAAACATCTACCATCAAAGCCTAAGAAGTCTGGCTTTTCTTTGTATAATTCATTACCCATCATCTGAAGAACAAGTGAGGTCATTCATCAGGGAAAGGTTCTGGGGGACCATAATAATCTGGCAAATGTTATAGTTATCTAGGTAATAATATCAACAATTCTTTGGAGTAAAGAACATATTAGCACAAGAGCCCCAGGTAAGTTAGCTTCAGCGCATGGAGATTTGGGCCTGGTCATCTATCCCTATATTTCAGAGTCTAAAGCTATAAAAAATATCATGTCAAGTTCCTGGTCTCATTGAGCAAAGGCTCTGGGCAGCCTGAACTGCTCAGTGAAAATGGGTGTGCAACAAACACCACTGAGAAATGAGGAGACGGACACTCTGAGTAAGCTTGTGTGTTCTGTGGGATGCATAGACTTGGTACACAGCCAAAAAGAAAGGACTCCTGAGGGATGCGAGTTGTCTGCATTTTCCACAGTATAGAAAGAGGACTCTACAGGGCAGGGCCAGGGGGCTAAAGCATTAGACACATGTGACTTTAACATTCCCTTCCAATGGATCTAGACAGCTTCAAGCTTGAAAAACACATGCTTAACTGTCCCTTCAATGGTTCCAAGTGGTGGTAGCATTTATCTTGGGTTGACTTTCAGAAACTTAATGAAAAAATCATATATTTTCCTAAAATAGGGGAACCTGTTTTTAGTGTTGATTGGTTTATTTTCCCACTGTTCCTTGTGTGTGAATAGATAGAAAAAGGACTGCTAGCTCCCAATCCCAAGCTGTGGTGCAGGGGCTCTGCATAAATGACCATTACTGCTTCTTACATACAAGGGCTACATGGACGTGTCCATCTGAACATCCCACCAGATACTCCAATCAGATACCCTTACACACCCTGCATGTGCACACACAGAGAACTCAGAGAACTATAAATAGAGAATGCACTTTAGTTTCCCAGATGCCGAGATCCTAATAATCACATAGAAACTGTATTAATTGCAACACTCTTTGGTCAACAGCTCAGGTGTATTCCTACCAAGCTCTTACATCCTAAATTAACCCATTTCTATTAATCTGTGTATCACCACAAGGCTGTGGTTTACCAGTAAGTTCCTAGTGTCTTTCTCCTTCAGTAGCTACATGGTGTCTGCCTGACTCCGCCTTTTTTTCTCCCTGCATTCAGTTTAGCTTTCCCGCCTACCTATATTCTGCCCTGCCATAGGCCAAAGCATTTTTTATATTAATCAGTGATAATAAAACATATTCACAGCATCCAGAGGGGCATCCCACATCAGAGAACACTGGAATACCAAATGTCACTCTTGTTTGGATTACATTAAAATTCTGTTTCACTTCTTAGTCGTGATACTATTGCTGGGTCTTTCCCAAAGATCTGCAGTTTGATTGACATCTTCTTTGTGCCTGAGCTTCTTTACTGAAGAAAAACACTAATCAGACTTGAGTATAAGCAGGTGCAGTAAGAGACCATTGAACACAGCCATTTTCTTTGGGAAGAAAGAACAGTTTTATAAAACTAAAAACTACCCAGCTGCCTCAGACAGTAGAGGATAGCACATGGCATGTTGCTTCAAAAGCTCACTGAGTTTTATATAGGTAGATGATGGGGGTTGCTGCTCAGAAGTTGGAATAGCCAGTGGTTGGTTAGCTCGCAGACTCTGTCAGGAGTGGAACTGCTGGCAGCTGCAGTCAGGATTGTTCAGCCAGCCATTAAGACCTTCTGAGAAATGCTTTAGGATTCTCTTTTCTAGTAAAGCCCAGTTCAGGTGAGGTTGAGTCACTGCCATCAGCATCGCCACCTTTGGAACCTGCTTTGTGATCTAACAAAGAGGGTATTGAGAGGGTTGAGTTAATGTAGGTGAGGTTCTTGGAAGCATTCCTGATACATTGGGAAGATGACTATGGTGTGAATTTTTCCTCTAAACAATGAGATCTGGTGAAGGCACACATCTCAGTACTTCATCTTCCCAGTCAGGCAATTTTGAATCAATGTTCAGTTTAGACCTATTTCTGCCCTCAAAGATGACAAGATTATTATATATTTAGCTGGTCTCACGTATGCAAGAGATAGGTTAAAAACTGAATACAAATAAATTGGGTTCAAACCTCAACTCTGTGGCTTCTAGAAGCATATCTTGGGGGACTCGAGAACCTCCTTGGATAACTCATGCCTAAGCTATCAGCTGAGCATTTATAACAATATCAAGTTTCGGTGTGGTTATTTGAGGAGTAGCTGGTGGGACAGAAAAGTCAGCCTACACAGGGTTGAAGTGAAGTAAACAGAAAATGAATAGTAAAATACAATTCTGCAAGCATTATGACAGGGTCTTGTGATGGCTATGCTTGTTTGTGAACTTGACTACATCTGGAATTAACTAAAACCCAAATGGATGGATATACCTGTGAAGGATTTTCCTTAATTAAATCATCTGAAGTAGGAAGACCCAACCTAAATCTGGATCCTTTGAGACAGAAATCTTAAAATCTCCAAATCTCAAAAAAATCTTAAAATATAGAAATCATATATGTAATATATATGTAATCAGTTCTGTTCCTCTAGAGAACCCTGCCTAATGCAGGTCACATACAGCAAAGCTAATAAAAGTTAAAAAAAACCAACTCAGTATGAAGCAGAGCATGTACTGTTTGGATCCCCATAGGGTGCCAGGGCAAGCTATGGTCTCACCGTGCCAATGCCCTTGTCATATGCTGACAGAAGGTAGAAGAGAAGCCCACCCACATAAGCATGCTCACCCTTTCTTCCACACCTGGTGTGTTTAACAGGAACAAAAACAACTCCAGCTAGCAATCGCCTTTCAGTAGTAGGAAATTTTTAAATCTCCTCATTAATGACAAATTTTAGAATACTGTTCTGCCTGCACAACAGCCCCTGCACCCAAAATATAGGAAATACAGATATTTAACAAATCAGAGAATCTACAGGTCAATGCAAAGGTTTTTAAACAACATATATGCACAAATATATAAAATATGTCATATTTGAAGAGTCTAGCTTGAAGACAGAAAGGCAGTGTCACCTTTTGGATTTTGTGAACATTTTCTGGTGAGATGTGGACAAACATCAGTACACCCCAGACAGGGCACCAATGACAGACCAAAGAAATAACCACACCTAAGTCAAGTCAAGTGAACCAGTGAGTGTGCTGGGGCTACCTACAAGAGTATGGTGTGCTTACTGACAGGAGCATGGGTGACTCACAGGCAGCTTCGTCACTGAAAATTCTAGCCCAGCATGGGAGGGCTCAAAAAGCTCTCATCCCTGAAGCTCCCTACATAAGACTTGCAGGCAGCAGAGATGGTAATGTCTCTCCTAACCAGCAGATTCTTCTGTTTATGTAACTCTGGTGAGGGTAATGTGAATATTTTAATTTTCAGGAGATTCCTGGAGAGGATTGAGTTTACTTCCTGAGGCTTAATCAATTTCCCTTCTCCCTTCAGGAGAGAATGTTTCCATTGGAGGAAATTCCTGTGCCACATGAATGGGGCTTCCTTCACCACTGATTGATGGGAGAAAAGATTCTATTCTCCCCTAATGAGTTTTCCTTTGCAGAACACTCTCATATATGGCATATAATTAGATCTATATAGCTTATAAACTAGCTATTAAAAGTACTCTGTCTAATAAAATAATTCTATGGGAAGATTTAAAAAATCAGTTATTTCATTTGTACATAACATAACTGTTATTTTTCTTTCACAGATACCTTAAAGTGAGACTGGAGCCAATTGTTTGGTTCAGTTCTTAGTTTGGCCTCTTATTGACTATGTGTCTTGGGAAAGTCACTTAATCTCGCTCTGCCTCAGGTTCTTTGGCTATAAAAATAAGATTGTACATATCTACTGAGATCATTGCCAAATTGAGTTAATGTATGTGACACACTTGG
The DNA here is from genome assembly GCA_001685095.1 of Ellobius talpinus. NCBI lineage: Eukaryota > Metazoa > Chordata > Mammalia > Rodentia > Cricetidae > Ellobius > Ellobius talpinus. The sequence continues at coordinate 21,427 of LOJH01005161.1, read as the reverse complement.
AACTACATCAGGTACATTGAAGAGCGATTACATAATGAGGTTTAACTCCAAATAAAAACAGTTGGATTCTTGCCAGACATACCTATAATCCTAGCACTTCAGAGGCAGACACAGGTGAACAATAGGCTTTATGTCATCTTGGGATACACAAAGAGACCGTGCCTCAAAAATTTGGATTATTGATTGACTATTCTACCAATAGGTTTATAGGCTCCCAGAATGGTTTTGAAGAGTGTTACCAAGCTTTATGGAGGAAGGGTTGATAAAGCTCATAGTAACAGTTATGCCGGGAAAGTCCTGTGTCGGGTCCAGGTAAATAGCTCTCTGCCCCTTAATCCTTCCCAAAGCATTTAACTAATGTGTGTGAACTGTGAATTTCTTTATACAGTATCCTATACAAACCTATAAATCCCAGTCTTCCATTCAGTTTCCTTGCTCTATAGAGCCAAAGTTTTACAAGTGCACTTGGCCTTTCAAAGATGAATGACAGCCACAGTGGAGATTTCTGGGACTTGGCCATATCTTAAGGTCCCAACACGCAGTACGCCAGGACCTAGCCCCAGCCTTGATCATATAACGAGGGTGTGGTCAGAGGAGCCAAAAATCTGGCTCCTTGTTAGACTTTCTGCAGTACAACTGACCTCAAGAACAGGAAACATGGCTAGAGCTGGTATAGGGATTGGAAGTCTATGTGAAAGTAGAGCAGGTTTTGCTAGACAGGTAGCTAGAGTGCTTGAGAGAATCAAAAGTTAAATAAAGGTAACCAATACTTGTCAATTTTTTATAGTTGCCCAAAGTGTTTCCATCCACATTATCTCCTTGGTGAGCCCACCTTATGATGAGGGCGTGAAGGTCCTAAAGTAGGAGATATCTCTCTAATATCACTGAGACAGTGATGGGCAAGGTTGAGAGTCAAAGCCAGGTTCTGCCACTCCAGTGTCTGTGTACCCTAAATTCTGGTGCCAGGCTCTGCATCCCAGGGCCCTTGACAAAGAGGAGAAACCTAGGAACTGATGGGCTCGGAGGCGAGTTGCCATCCGACATGTGTGATGAGATAAAGCCTGCCAACAATGGAATCCCATCTCACTGTGGAACTGAAAAATCATTTCAAGTTGAAATTGCATTTCTTATCATTTATTTCAGCTCAAAATTCAACTTCCCATGGTTGCCTTGAATTTAAAAGAAAAAAATCCAACACTTCTATTCAATATGCAGTGAGTCCAAGTCCATGCTGAAAATGGCCAGTTGAATCAAGAGTGCCTGAAAAATCAAACAGGAGTCTGAACTTCTATCAACATCAAAGCCAATTTTCCTCATTTAGGATAACTGGTCAAGAAAGAGATCACACTTCTGTGCACATGGTGAGATACCCAGGTACTGGGAGCCAATAATTCACTACCAGTTTTCCAGAAAATGGTTTTCCCTAAATCTAAGAACTGAGCAGATGAAGATAATGGCTTTGCAAAAGTTTGCAAAGTTTGCAAAGCACAGCGTCTATCGACTGAATTACTGACAAAAGAGGGAGCTAACTTTTAATGTTCTATTAAAAGAGAATAGTGGCCTTGGCGGGGAGGGGAGTCGTTCAAATCAGGCTTTGAACCCATCTTCCTTTTAATAAGCTTTGTTTTATATATTGTCTTGGTTAGATCTACTATCTCTCTGATAGTAGATGAATCAACACAACCAAAAGCACCTTGGGAGGAAAGTGTTTGTTTGGCTTACACATCCCAAGTCACAGTCCACTGAAGGAAGTCAAGGCAGGAACTCAAACCAGGCAGAAACCCGGAGACAGAAGCTGGTTTGTCATACTACTTACAAGCTTGTTTCTCATGGCTTGTTCAGCTTACTTTCTTATGGAACCCAGGACTGCCAATCAATGGGCCCTTCCCCATCAATCACTAAGAAAATCTGCTACATTTTACATAAGATAAAAGCCTTATCTTTTGGAAGCAATTTTTTAAGGTTGAAGTCCTCTCTTCTCAGATGATTCTAGCTTGTATAAAGCATATATACTTACTTATAGTCTGAATATGAAATGTATCCCAAACACTCATGCATTTGAACTTTTGGTCACCACCTATGGCAACTGTTTTTGGAAGGTTATGGAACCTTCAGAAAGGAGGACCAAACTAGAGTAAGTGGGATATTTGCAGGGATGTTCCTGCCTTAGGGTTTATCAAGGCCCCTGCTCTTTGGTGCTCTCCCTGCTTCCTAATCCACCAAGATGTGAGCAAGTGCCTAGCACCATAGCCACAGCAGCAGCTACTACCATACCTTCTCAGCCACAAGGGATTATAGTCTCAAAAATGAGCCAGAATAAGTACTTCTTGTCAGGTATTTGGTCCTAGGAATGAGAGAAGTAACTAATTCACACATCATAGTGTGAGAAATCAACACAATACTCACTGTAGTCAAAAGTGGTTTAAATGTTTGTGTGCTAAAGTCAATTACAATCATTTAATACACATTTATCACTGATAATGAGCAAAGAAGGACATGGTTTACGAACTTTACAGACTCAAGTGTTCAATCTACAGATAGTCTAAGCAGCAACAGCCTACAGCAGACGCCAATGAAAGCCATACATGAACAGGGTTAGACCAGCACCATAGCTCACCCATGCCCTCCACAGTACCATTCCAGAATCTAAAGCCCAGAGGGCCAGGGCAGGGGTGGATCCTAGCTGGCCACTTTCCAAATCCAGCTCAGAATGTGGACAGAGTAAACGAGCAAGGAGACAGGCCAGGAGAGGCTGGCCCTTCTCTCGTGCCTGCCAGGAACATCCTGGAATCCTGTGGGCTAAGAGCCCAGAATGCCCAGGAGGAGCCTGTTGCCAAGGAGGTAAAAACTAGAACCCAAACAAGGGGGGCAGCCTGGGGGCTGGGGGACTGTTGCAGAATGAGCTGAATGTTTTTCAGTTTCATCCAGGAGGGCATAGAGGGAAGGGCATCATGGAGGACTAAGAAGGATGTTTCTGTCAGGAAAACTTCCCTCCTGAACCAGGCCCAGGAATCTGTCCCAAGGAGATGGAGGTCCTTATGTGACCAGGCAGGGTCAGGTGTATGGGAGGGGCCGCTGAGGTGTCTTTATGTGCTTAAACTTAGTGCCCTGGAAAGCTAACACCTTACAGAAATATTTCTCTGAGTCCAAAGTAAATCTGAAAGTCCCTGTGGAGAGTGAGAAATAGCCCAGACAAATGCTTCCTGTAAAGGACATGATGGCATTCGTTATTCTTAATAAAGCAAAAGCCTCCATTTAGGTACAGGAGAGAGGCTGTAGGTTTTCTGAGTGATCCCTGGATTAGAGTCTGGACTGTCCACACCCCAGCAATGCAGACAAGCACAGGACCTTCTTTGTCAAGCAAGCGTCGATAGTGGCACCTTCCCAGAGGAATGTTCCAGGAAATACAGGCACTATTTAACACATGTTTACAGTGTGTGAGGCATGCTGCTAGAGCTTCATAAACACCGCACTGGATTCTTAGAGCCAATTTATAAGCTGGATTTTCTTCCCACCTCCACCCAGTTCCCCAGCTGACAGATAAGGGACTTGGAACAGCTTCCCTGAGACTGAGACCTTGGGTAAAAGTCCAGAAGCTTCCCAGTTAGTGGAGAAAGAAATGCAATGCTCCTGGAGGCCCTCAACAGTTACTTCATATTGGTTTTTAAAAGGCTGAGTTTTAGTCTCTAAGGTTTTCTCTCTTGGTCTCCAGATCAAATTCCATAGAATGTTCTGGAGCAGTGGACCTGTTTCTTGAGTATTCTATCCCCAAATTAGTTTATCCACAGGTGTGATTTTTTTCCTATTCTGACATCTCCACTACAGAAATAATCATAGTAAGCCAATTTGCATCTTTTTGGAAGCAGACGTGACTGGAAATGAAAAGTTCTAGAGGCGAAATAAATATCTCAAAATTAAATTCCAAGAATATGTGAAGGGTTCTTCCATGGAAATTCCCTATAGTATCAATGGCAATATTTCTCCACACCCCCATTTCTCCACCTTTAATGTGAGAGCAAATTCATATTTGGAGTAAGGATCACATTTTGACAACAGAAAAAATCACATAGAATTGAAACCATTAAAGGGTAACTGGGAAAAATATGCTAAGGTACAATAACGGAGCCGACTTAAAGCATGAAAGTGGGTATGGAAAGATGGCTCAGAGGTTAAGAGTTTTGCAGCTCTTCAGGAGAATCCAAGTTTGATTCCCAGTACCCACATCAGGTTACTCAAAACTGCTGGCAACTCCAGCTCCACAGAATCCTTTCTCCTGGCCTCTGTGACCACACACTACTACTACTACTACTGCTACTGCTACTGCTACTGCTACTGCTACTACTACTACTAATAATAATAATAATATTTTAAATAATAAAGTATCAAAATGTACTTGGCCTTATGGCTTATATCTGTAATCCTATCACAGAGGAGGGTGAGGCAGGGGAATCAGAAGTTCAAGCCTTGCTTTAGCTACACTGAAGGCTAGCCTTGGTCACATGATGAGATCCTATCTCAAAAAAACCAAACTTAAAAAAAATGGAAAAATGAATAGTTTTCTTGTGGGGCACATGAATTGCCCAGAAGAAATATCAAAGAACACCAAAATGTCAGAAGATTTTGTTTACAAAGTCTCTGAAGGAAAGTGGTAACTTGAATGAGAGATTTTTTCCTTCAAGTAGAAATGATGTGTTGCCAATAGGCAGATCCTTAGTGATGGAAGCCATGGCAACCATGGGATGATTCTCAGTGTGGCTGAGAATACTTGCTTGAGGCTTTAGGAAGGCACAGAGGCACAGGGCGAAGTCGGCTAGACCCCAGAGGACTCCCGTTTCTTCTTTACAGCAGCTCAAACTGCTATAGAAAGCAACACCAGAACTCTCATTTCAAGAGCCAAACTTGTATGAGAGATGAAGAAATCTGGACATAGATTGAGTACATGCAGAGAGAAGAATCACCAGTTAAGACCTGGCAGCCATTCGTACTTTAGTTAATCACCCTAGCTTAGTTTGTTTTGTCCAGATCTAGTTAAGCAATAATTTTAATTGTTCAAAAGACTTGTATTGCAATGAATCCTCATGACCTTTCTGAGACATAGGCAAGGTAGGTAACATTAGTAAATTTATCTGCCAGTTAGGAGAACAAGAATTTAGTTGAATTAGTTCACTTAATCCCTGAAGGTCACTCAAACCATAACTACTGGACTCTTGACTTGATGTCTTCAATTTCCAAGTTTAACTATCCATTACTCTTCTATTCTTGTTACCCACAATGGCCCAACTTCCGACGATCTACCAGAAAAAAGCGATCATAATTAATTTAGTAGTTATTTCATGAACATCTCAAAAATAGTTCAAATGCTGGAGGAGACTCTTGCAATAGCATTTGAAACCTAAGAACTAAACTTGCACAATGGATATGACTCTCTTGCTGTTAAATGAAGCAAAGGGGGCACAGATAGCATCTCTTGTGCTGCGAACTGAGCTTTAATTTACAGACATCAGTCTTCTCTGGGCACCCAGCTGGGTTCCTGAAGCACTCACCTTGGCAGAGACTGCAGACTGCTGTCTTCCTCACCCTAGCCTGTTCTCTTGCAGGGCAAGCATGACTGTGCAGCTCTCTCAAGCTCTACCCACTTGTTCTGCTTCTCAAAGCCTTGGACCTTTGAAGCCTTCTAATCTTACTCCTGTGCTGGCTGGTTTGCTTTTGTGTGTGTGGGGGGGTGGTGGTGACATCTTTATATAAACCTAGATATATCTGGGAAGAAGGAATCTCAACTGAGGAATTTCTACCATCAGATTGGCCTGTGGGCAAGTCTGTGGGCCATTTGCTTGGTTAATGACTGATGCTATGCAGGAGAACACAGTGGGTGGTGCCATGCCTGGGCAGGTGGACCTGGGTTGCATAAGAAAGCAGGCTGAGCAAACCTCAGGGAGCAAGCCAGTAAGAAGAGTTCCTCCATGGTTTCTGCTTCAGCTCCTGCATCCAGATTCCTGCCTTGAGTCCCTTCTCTGACTTCCTGCCATGGTGGACTATAAGCTGTAAGCTGAAATAAACTCTTTCTTCCCCAAGTTAGTTTTAATCACGATGATTATTACAGCAAAAGAGCAAAACCTAAGACAATTGCTATTTGTGTGTTTGATCCTAAAAGTCCCCCCTCCAAAAAACAAACAAACAAAGGCTCAAATGTATCCTCTCTAGAGATGGGATATCTCTTTAATTTCTTTTTCTTTAATGCCAGTATTAGATCTGCAATATTTTTAGGAAGAATGTGAACAGGATGAAGAAAAGTAAAAGGATAAGGGAGACAAAGTCTAGAGGAGAGGGAAGAAAGAAAACAGAAAATGGAGTGAGGAGTGAGGGGGTATAGGAGGGGTAAGGAGGGGAGAGAAGTGTGGGCAGGGTCAGGAGGGGTGAGGGGGTGTGGGCAGGGTCTAGAGGAATGAGAGGTGTGGAGTGAGCACTGTGAGAGAAGTCAGGAGGGGTGAGAGGTGTGGGTGGGGTCAGGAGGTGTGAGGGGTGTGGGAAGGGTCAGGAGTGAGAGGTGTGGGAGGGGTCAGGAGGAGTGAGGGGTCAGGAGGATTTCTTCAATCCTGGCCTGGTCTACCTGAGTCTTGGCTCTGGGACTGTTTCATGACTCTTCCACAAGGCAAGAATCAAGACTCTCAATGTAAAGTCCCCTCTAGTTTGCTGACCTGTTTTCAACCCTTGATGCTTTCAGTGAATAACTAGTATAAAAATACTTTTTGATTGGTTATAACTAAAACTGCCAAGAAACAAAAAGGAAAAATGAAGACAAAGAATATCTTCTACCCAGAGGCATTTTTACCATTGGTCACTGCAGGGGAAAATGCACTTCTACACTGTAAAGATTTGTTACTCATATTGGTTTAATAAAACACTGATTGGCCCATGGCCAGGAAAGAAGAGTAGGTGGAGGAACCAGACTAAGAATTCTGGGAAGAGGAAAGGCAGAGTCAGTCACCAGCCAGACAGAAAAAGCAAGATGAGAATGCCTCACTGATAAAAGGTACCAAGCCATATGACTAACATAGACAAGAATTATGGGTTAATTTAAGTTGTAAGAGCTAGTTAATAAGCCTGAGCTAATAGGCCAAACAGTTTATAATTGTTATAAGCCTCTGTATGTTTCTTTGGGAATGAATGGCTATGGGACCAGGTGAGACAGAAGCTCTGTTTTACAGGTCATTAGCCTGCTTTCTCTCGCTGAGCCATGACCACCTTGGGAGATTTCACAGGGATAAAACAGAGGTTTAAAATAAAACATAAAGACTCCTCATAGGCCTTGAGATGTGAGCTGAATGCTGTCTTCTGCAGGAGTTTCCTAAGACAAGGTAGATGTCGTTATTCTTTTAGGACAAGTGCCCACTTCTCGGTGACATCTGTCAATCTGCACCAAGGCTATGTCAGCATGATTATCTATTGTCAGCTAGATCCCACATAGTGGCTTACAAAGGTTTCCACCTCGTGCCTTCAATGGAATAAGGTATTTATTGATTGCTTATCTGGCATGGTGTTAACTTCTCCTGCCTCCAGAACAAATGGTACCTGGAAGACAGTAAAAGTTTATGGCTAGGCATTAACCCATGCAGTGACCATTTGTTCATTTAGTGTGTTCTAGGCTTCTTTCCAGTCCAGGGTCTGCTGAAGACAGAAAGACCTGGTTCTCAGGGTTTGGGGTCATAATAGGTTCTTGTTCTCAAGGTTTGGTATCTGTGGTGGGCTCTGGTTCTCAGGAGTTGGGGTCTGTGGTAGACTCTGGTTCCCAGGAGTTGTGGTCTGTGGTAGGCTCTGATTCCCAGGGGTTGGGGTCTGTGGTGGGTTCTGGTTCCCAGGAGTTGGGGTCTGTTGTGGGTTCTGGTTCCCAGAGGTTGTGGTCTGTGGTGAGCTCTGGTTCCCAGGGTTTGGGGTCTGTGGTGGGCTGTGACATACTAACACATGGGTTAAGACTTGTTTCCTGACTCTTGAAACTCTTTTCATATATCTGTCCCAGGGAAGCCTTTCTCTAGAAAGAAAAAATAAAAGAAAGAAAACTGTGAGATGGGAGAAAAACACTTGAAAACTATAAATACCTGATAAGAGGTTAACTGATAAAAATACAAAGGAAACACTTAATGGGATGGCAAAAAGAGCAAAAACTTTGAATTTAATAAAATAAGCTAAGGACTTTAAAAGCAATCTCTTAAATTGGTTGCCCACAGCCAAATGGTTATCCCTGAAAACACACATACAAGTACCAGTATATGGACTGAACAGGTTCTATTTAGGACATATAGCCATGTAAAATAACAATTAGCAAAAGAGATGATCCCAAAGGGATCCAACACCACAGTAATAACTGGAGTTCTAAAATATCCTTCCATTTGCCTTCTCCCTTCTTGTTCATGATCCCTTGTCTCTCACACTTATTCCCTTGGAACACATCCCAAAATAAGGACATCTAAACACAAGTCCTCATTTAAGATAGAATTTGCAAGACAAGCTTAGGCTTAAACAACCCCCAGAGTTACCTTTCTACTTTAACTACCTCTCCCTTACAGTGTAATTCCAATCATCACACAGTATCTAGGCTCTTAACTCCAATGCACATATTCTCATAGAAGCTTTAGACTCAACATCTCTCAATTTTGTTCCATTTTGTTTCTCCTCCACCACAGTGACACAGGCAGCCCTTTGATCATCCAATCTCCATTCCCTTTGAAACACTCACCCCTGGGTTTTTCCTTCCGGGGTCCTCCCTGAAAATTCTCAGGGAACAACTTTCACAGTTTTCACTCCCAGTGCCCACCTATTTCCCTTGCTACTAATGACGGATTTCCTCACTCCTCTCTCTGAGAGCCTTCCTTTCCACAGCTTGGTCCAGTGGCACAGGTGGAACATGCAACCTGAAGCCAATAGATTTATTTCCTTACCTCTGGTCAGAGTGATCAGCTCAAGAATCAACACATAAACCAATCATGATGAACCGGAACACATGGCAAAAGTTTTACTAGAGAGACAAGAAAGGGAGGGGAGTTTCTGCTAGAGAAACAACAGCCTGATTCAGAAGGGAAACATCTTAGAGGAGGCAGAACTGAGAAACATCCTGATCCTTGTGACAGCCAAGAAGCCCCTATATCCATCTTATGATAGCCAGCTAGGCATGTAGGCCGTTCAGTTCTTCAGCTAATCTATTAGTTGCTTAAGCTCCACTGGGTCCAGTTTTCTGTCACTTGCAATTAGAGTCCTAATTAGCTCTCCTAGACAGGTCACAGTCCAACATCCTAGCTTCAGTTCATGGAGATCCTGCTTCAAATTCAGTTTCCAAAATGGAATGCTCTCAACACCACCTCATGAATTCTTTTCATTTATGTATGGAAGACATACATATCTCACAAATATATGCATTGCATACACAATAAACATTTATGTGTATATCTCTTATTAAACTTTTATATCCTTTATAGGTTTTTTCTTCTTTAAATAGCTGTTTGTAATATTTCCAACTCCCTCTAAGCCATTTTTTTCTTTTTTTCGGTTTTTTGAGACAGGGTTTCACTATAGTTTTAGAGCCTTTCCTGGAACTAGCT
>LOJH01005161.1:344-11757 GCA_001685095.1 Ellobius talpinus | reverse complement strand
GCCACCACCGTCCAGCCCTTTAAGCCTTCTTATTTTCTCTTCTCAATATTCAGGACACACTTAACTGATAACTCATTAAGTAAATCCAACTTATCTTCCTAAAATCTACGATGTCACTCTAAAAACATCAATGAAGAAGAGAAACTTTCATTGATATTTTGTTTCTTAGAAACTCTATGAACTATAACTCAGCAAAAAAAGCCTAGTGTGTTGTCAATGGTCAGCAAATATTTATTCGATGAATAAATGATTCTTTATCTAAATATAAGCCATATTATAATAGATATAGACAGTGTATATAGAGATATGCACATCCTCATATTATAAATGCTTAGTGTGTTATTAAAATTCATCAACACCTTTCCTACATAAAGAAATATATATGTATATATACACACATATGTTTGTATGTGTATACATATATGTATACACACACACACACATATATATATATATGGAAAATAGTTATGTTTTCCTCTCATAATATACAGAACACAGATTGCAGGCAGGGTTTTTGTTTGCTTGCTTGTTATTTGTTTGGGGTGGGTGTTATTAACAATTTCACCCAGAACCTCATATGTATGCTTTTTCTCCAGCTGTGGAGTGAACGATCTCCTTTATAGTGAGTCCTCCCCATCGTTAACTCTTTCCTGATACCTCCTGCCCTCTTGTTGAGATTACTCCATTTTGGAATAAAAAGCTCAAGGGTGTACTAGATGAGTAAATTTTTTTTAAAAAAAGCACAATTTCTTCTATCTCTGTCTAGTACTAAGAACCATAGCTGTCTAGAACTGACCAGGACCTCAGAGCCAGTCTATTCCAAATACATTGATAAAAGAGGAAACCAATACTCAGGGAAGTTAGATGTCATTCTCAGGGTCACCTGGAATAGATAGATCAATTCAAGCTCCACCCCAGGGGTCCCTGTGATATTACTACTTCCTTCATGGTGGCCTAATACCCAATAGGCTCTTAGAGGACTGGACAGTTTGGAAAGCTGGACTTGGTCATTTGCCTGCTAAGACACCAAGTTGGAACACAGAATACACAGAAAAATCACGTTGGCTGTGATCCTCTTTTTGAGTCTTTCTGTTTACTTACCTACTTCAGACATTCATTTATACTTGTAAACAGGAAGTGGCTGGAAGAGGAAATGATGAGGAACACAATCAATATTCTTTCTCTTGTCTCACCATGTCGTTTGCACAGGCACCAATTCCAAATGTTGATGCAATAAATAATGGTGCGCTTCTACCCGTGACCCAAGCTAAGCACTGAAATCCAAACAGCCTAGAAAATCTATTTAATTTAGAGGCTGCACTGTCTCAACCTATAACTTTTAAAAATCAAAGAGCTGTAGAGGATTTAAATGTTTATTTGCTCATAATAAAATGAGAAAAAATATAATTTAGAATTAAAATATACTTTAAAATACTTATTTAAAAGAAAGCTTGTAATATAAAAATGCCATTTCTGAGGCTGTCTACAAGCATATAACATGAGAAAAAGCTTTCCATTTATCAGTAGTCATTAAGGGCCTACTATGTGTTGGGGATTGTGCTAGGATGCTAAGGGGAGCCCTCTGTGAACTTCTACGGTGCTGATGCTGTTTTCCCTACTGAGGTTTCATTACAGCTAAATGGCCTACCTTCTATTCCTCAATCAATTCTTTCTCTAATTCCTGTCACATTCTATTTAATCCTCAATCATTTCTCCCCCTGGGTTTTCGTTTGCTCTTTTGATTGGGTTTAGAGGTAACAGTCTTTGGTTCTGAGATAGAGCCTCTAACTCACTATATGTAGACAAAGATGACCCTGTATTTCTGATCTCCTTGCTTTACCTCTAGAGTTCTATGATTATATAGCCTTGATTCATGACACCTTGGTACCTGGGTTTATAAGGTACTGGGGATTGAACTTGGGTCCTTGTTCATCTATTCCATGGTCTCAAGAGCCTAAAGTACTCCTAAGAGATTCAACTCCCCTTTTTCCATTCTCAACACCAAGAGTTTTCTTTCGTGTTTCCAGAGTTTAGAATTACTGCATCTTCCAGCTTCTTTCCTCTGATTCTTTCTAACACTCAGCCAGAGAAATGCTCACCATCTGTACCCAGGAAAGCTACCTGGCCCTTCCCTGCCAAGCTATAGCTGACCTGAGATAGAGACTATCAATCAAAATCAGACAGCTTCAGGGACAGAGTCAAATAGTAGGTGTTGCAAAGAGGTGCTCAAGGAGTTGCGTGGAGCCCCCTTTCCCTCTTTGTTGGGTCATCTGGGATTTTCCAGGCCATGCTGCCCTGGCACAAAATGGGATAATAGCAGGAAAATAAAATTCCTAGGATTTTCCCACATTTGATCTTTAAGAAATCCAAGGCCCTGACATTCCTCTCAACTACCTATGGGAAAGCTCAATCTCATTCTTCGGGTGGCACATGTCAGCCCTTACCTTCCTTTCACTTTGATCTTCCATTCTAGAGTACAACCATAATGACTTCTGTCACCACCAGTGACACAGGAACAGCTGTGGTGATGGCTTTCACCAACTCTACCCACCATGCTTCTGCCAAGGTTGCCAGTTATTTGGGGCTGACTGCCATCTTGATGCTCTGTTCTGGACCACAGGAGATGCTGTTCCTGCTGCCAGAGGAGAAACTGGTTCTCATCAATGCCTTCACTGCATTCCGTCTCCACCTGGCACCACATTAACCCCACTTCAGGGACACGGATGTCACTACCAAGAGTACTATCTCCAATTTGGGTGGCACCAATTCCACAGCCACCTGAACTCTCTGGGGCCCATGAAAATCATATGAAACCCTTCTTTTTTTCTTTTGTATTTTTATTCACTTTATAACAGGGCTTTATAAACTTAGGACTCAGAGATTGCTCTAGGGTTGCTGAATCATTTGCCAATTGAGTGGTCAACATTTATGTCTTTCCTTCTGCCATCACCTAAATTGTACCACACCTAAGTTCTCACTCATCTCTCCTTCTTTAAACTGAGCTCTACTCTCATGTGAACAGACCACTGAGTGTTTGTACAAGCTAGTTTCATGTCAATCTGACACAAGCTAGAGTTGAGTGGGAAGAGATAACTTATTGAGAAAATGGCTCTACTAATGGCCTGTACACAAGCCTGTGGTGCAAAATCTTGATTAGTGATTGATGTGGGAGGGTCCTTCTCACAGTGGGCAGTGTCACCCTTGAGCTGGTGGTCCTGGGTGCTACAAGAAAGCAGACTGAGCAAGCCATGAGAGAGCAAGCCAGAAGGTAGTACTTGCCCAATGGTCTCTGCCTCAGATCCTGCCTCTAGGCTCCTATCCCATTTGAATTCCCATCCGGACTTTCCTCAGTGATATATTGCAATGTAGGTAGAACTGTAAGCTGAAATAAATCCTTTCTTCTCCAACTTGCTTTTGGTCATGATATTCCACAGAAATAGAAACCCAAACTAAGACAAGGTTTAACCAGCCTATTTCCTAGCATGAAATTCAGAAAGCTCAGTAAACAGAACAAGAATACATCTAAGTGGAAAGGAACGAAGGAAGAGCCAACCATCCATCTAGTGTTAGAGAGGACCTTAGAGATGCATGCAGCCTTGCACACTGGCTCTCAACTGGTGGACTGCCCCAGAAGAAAGAAAAATACAGCAGTTATTAATAAGAATCCAGCTTGCCTTGCCATTTGTATCCTATAAAGGAAAACTTTGAGCCTTTATTGTAGTTCTCAGTGACTGGCATAATTTCTTAGTATTCACCTTCATGGCTATGAACAGCCAATATTTCACCAGCTCAAAGTTCTCAACATTTGAGACCTTCTTTAAAATAAAACCATTAACTGCGCTTCAAGAGGCACAGGTTCACATCATTCACAAGCTTCCTGCATTAAGCTGTCAGGTAAATATATCTGCAAGAGGGACACGGGTTAGTGTAGTATATGAATCTTTTAAGCACTCCAAGTTTTTCAAGACACCTACTCACTATGTTTATTCAAATACTTTAACTTCTTTCCTAAAAAAACAAATTAATTTTTGCTAATCATTTTTCTATAAGCTGTATATCTGCCAAGAAGCTCCATTCATTGTATAAACTGTCTCCACTTTTTCAAGTGGCCAAGCTCTGCTAAAGAAGGTATGTTTCTCTTTGTCTTCTTACTCTTGGCTTTGTGCTTTGCATACTTAGCTGATATATTTCCTAAGATCCCCTTTCCCCCAAAGTGTAACCTTGCTAATGGTAACCATGGAGCCAGGGATGTCTGATTAGAGACTGTAGTTCTTGCTGCATGTTGTGCGGCCATGGATATGATTTGTTTCTGTGAGATCAGACTCAGAGCAGAGGTGGGCCATATCCACCCATGCTACACAGGTTTGATTACATCATTTATGTGTCACTGGTTCTCAACACTTCCACACTTAACCTCTTCTCTGAGAACATGCCTGCAGTGGTTTATCATGAAATTGCACACTGACCTGAGCTTCAATAACTTAGCTACAGCTTTCTCTCATCTCAATTTCTGCCTCCTCTGTAGACTTTCAAGACTAGAAGACAAATAGAAAGGAAATACACAAAACTGGGACGTAAGAATCTTACAGAAATTATTATAAGGTAATATACATAATACATACATACATACAGGCAATATGTGCAATACACATACATATATATGGTATGGTAGTTTGAATGTAATTGGGTCCCATAATCTCATAGGGAGTGGTAGTGGTACTATTAGGAAGTGTGGCTTTGTTGAAGTGGGCATGGCCTTGTTAGAGAAAGTGTGTCATTGTGGAGGTGGGCTTTGAGGTTTCCTATGCTCAGGATACCACTCAGTGTCTCCGTTGATTTCTTGTTGTCTGCAAGATGTAGGACTCTATGATCCTCCTCCAGGACCATGTCTACCTGCTTGCTGCCAAGTTACCCACCATGATGATAAAAGACTGAACCTCTGAAACTATATGCAAGGCTTCTCAATTAAATGTTTTCATTTATAAAAGTTGCTGTGGTCATGGTATCTTTTTACGGCAATAAAAACCTTAACTAAGATAGAAGTTGTTACCAGGGACTGGGGTATTGCTGTGATAGGCCTGACCATGTTTTGTTTGGAGAAATTTAGACTTTGGGTTAGAAAAGCAGTGGAATGCTCTAAGATCTGCTTAATGGGCCATACTAGTAGGAGCATGAAAGACAGAGGTGATAAGAGTTATTTGAACTGTCAGGTCTCAACCAAGAGGTTTCAGAAGAGAAGAATTTTAGTACGTTGCCTAGAGATCATTCTTGTGATATTTTGGTAAAGAAAGTGGCTGCCTTTTGCCCTTTTGTTCAAAGAGTCTGTCTTAGGGTTAAGTGAAAAGTTTTGGATTAATTCCATTGGCAGAGGAAATCCTAAAACAGCCTAATATAGACTCTATCATGTGTTCACTAGTGCTCATACTTATAAAGATTTATAATGAAAAGGAGAAAGCTGAACAGGGTAAATTAAAAATGAAAATTTCAAGGAGAAAAAAGAGCACCAAGAAGTGGGATGGATCTAAGTCCTGTGCTCAAAGAAATAAATGGATTAATAAATGAAATCTAGGGAGTGGTAGCCTGAGGGCAAGATCCCACCCAGCTAACTTTCCAACTTCTAGAAAATAACTAAAGAAAAGCTTAGAGCTGGTTGTGGTGGTGTATACCTTCAACCCCAACACTGGGAAGGCAGAGGCTGGTGGATTTGTGAATTTGAGGCCAGCCTGGTCTACAGAGAAAGTTTCAGGACAGCAAAGCTTAGGCAGTAAAAAGACAGAAAGCTGGTGAAGATGTAATTGAATGATGGGGCAATGTTCCAGTCCCAGAAAGCAAAACTTGACAGCTTTGGTCACATGGTTTTGGGTTTAGAGTTAAGGATAGAAAAAAAGGAGTTCTATAATAAGGGCTCTGAGGCCAGGCATGTGTCAGCATGTGTCCTGAATGGAGGCCTAGTAGAAGCCGTTGTGTGAAACTGTGAAGTTGGAGCCTGGATTGCCTTGGAGAACCTGAGATGTTAGAGATGCCAGAGTTGTGGGATATCTGCCAAGGAGAGTTGCTAACAGAGTGTGGAACCAGCCCAAGGGAAAGAAGTGTGTTGTGGTCAACAAAGCTGAACAGAGTTGGAGATCTGAAGAGCATTCTGATATCAGACATGGGAATGCAGAGTTTGGAGTTTACCCAGCTAGTTTTGGTAATGCATATTCTGTGCCATTACATGCAGGAAGTATGTGATCTGCTCTTTGAGTTTGATTTTTACAGGCGATTTCAGTTAAAAGATTACATGAATCTCAGAAGAGACTTCGAACTTTGAAACATTGTTGAGACAGTGATAGATTATGGGGACTTTTGAAGTTGGACTAAATGCATTTTGCATTATGATATTGTTATAAGCTTATGGGGGCCAGGAAGTATAATGTGATAGTTTGAATGTATTTAGTCCCCATAAACTCATAAGGAGTGGCACTATTAGGAGGTGTGGCTTTGTTGGATTGACTATGACCTTGCTGGAGGAAGTACGTTACTGTGGAGGTGGGTTTTGAAGTTTCCTCTGCTCAGGATACCACCCAGTGTCTCTTTTAAATTTCTGTTGCCTGCAAGATAGAGGACCTCAGCTACTCCTATAGCAGCACATCTGTCTGCATTTCACCATGCTCCCTGCCATGCTAATAATGTATTGAATGTCTGAAACTGTAAGTGAGACCCCCAATTAGATGTTTTCATTTATAAGAGTTGCCATGGTCATGGTGTCTTTTTAAAGCAATAAAAAAACCTAACTAAGACATGGCAAATGTGATTTTCCTAACAAAATGTATTTTAAAATACCCTTATGATATATTATGTATGAGGATTCCAAAGTTTTGTTTTTCAACCCTTAACCTTGTACCTGAGCTTGCTGACAACTTCCCAGGGCACCTGCTCCCTTCCTCTGAAGGTCAGAATGCCACTGTCCCATCACTTCACAGGAGTTGGCATCATATGAGACAGTCAGACAGTCATAGAGGTATTTTGAAAACACATTAAGGTCTATAAACCTGTAATGAATTTGACACTGTTATCATTAGCAGGTGGAAAAGAACATCTCCGGGGGAAAAAGTCATTTTCTCATGAAATGATGACTTTTTTGCTCTCAGAACTGGCCATCTAATAAACATAAGAGACAGTTCCAGTATGGTGAAGTTAAGATACTTGGGAAGCATCCTGAAGCCTTTGCCACCCATCCACTGCTATCTGAATTACAACCAATTACAAAAGGCACATTCAAAGATGGCACTGGCAAAGAACATTGGCAGCAGGCACAGCTGACAGAAGCTCAAATCTATGGCATATATTAAAAGCCAGATCTGGAACCTGGGATCGGGACTGAATATGAGGGAGAAGACAGTCTTCACACAGCATACCAAACTCTTAGGGAATATATATTTTGATTCTCTTTCACAAGTTTCTTGTTCTTGATTCATTTGTTAATTATCAAAATGGCATTTGTAAAAGGTACCAAGATAGCAGGTGCCTCCAATGATCACGACTAAGGGCTGACTAATGAGATTCACACCACCATTAAAGGGATGCTGGTTGATTTGATATGCCCATTGGTAGGCTGAAATATTCAAAACCTGGTTCCCAACCAGAACCCAAAAGACATCTTAAAAGCTAATAAAGGACTCGGTAACTTAAAAACTCACAGGGACCAAAGAGAGAGAGAACATCCATGTGTGATTAGGGTGGTATGAGAAAATAAGGTATGGAGGAACCAGTGTCAAAACAAAGAATTTGTGTCTTGCTATAGGATCTTTAATTTAAACCTAAAACTTAGCGATCAAACCACACACATCTACAAAGTGACCACAACCAGTCAACCAGTTGCCAGTCTGTAACTTCTGACCCAACCCCTTCACTATCAGAGTGACCAGTGGGCACAACTGTAGTCACTGAGCCTGTAAGGTATAGTATACTATGTCATCATCACTGTGAAACTTCAGACTCGCCCTTCCAAGGTACTCCTGGCTCACATCATTCTGTCTTAGTCACCATGGGCTGTCTACTCTCCTCTTTTTTTTTTTATTGGTTTTTATCTCCTCCTGGGGTTCCAGCCTTAATGCTGTGGAAGTAACTTCACTGTAGCTAATACTGGTGGTGCTCTTATGAGCAGTGGTGCTATTCCAACGTACTACCCCAGGGCCCTCAATGCCAACTTCCAGGCTGCAAAGATAATCATTTGCTGTCCAGCTCAGCATAGCACTCAGCACCTAGGCTCCAAAGCCACACTGGGTGAGCCCAGACATGCAGAGGCCCCTTTCAAAGCAGCCACTTGGCTTCCTTTCTCTGTGTTGTCTCTCATACGTAGTTTTAAGACAAACACAAACATCATCCATCAAAATGAGCCACAGCACAGGCAAGGTGCAAACTGGGCCAAGAAACATTTCTCCCCACCCACCCCACCACCAAATAAACAAAAGCAAAATTTACCAAGACATTGCTTTGACTGAAACAAATCCAGGAGTTTACATGAGCCCAAGGAGCTCAGCTACTCTGTTGAGGATCTCAAAGTGAAGAAAACTGCCTAGTTGGTGAAGGGATTCAGGGCATGGTTTTTATTTATGCAGCAATGGAACTTACTCAGTCGTTTATGCCAGAACAAAGGGACAATCTTCCTCGGAAAGCATTGAATCTTGGCTTTCAGTGGCATGTGATTAACAACTACTGATAATGCAGCTTCAATAATACAGAGTAGCAAAAGTTATGTTGAGGTAAACTTTCTTGTCTCAAAATACATTATTCTGTGTATAGATTTAGCAACCTCAAGATACAACTCTTTCTTTTTGGAGTTAAGATAGTTCCCATTTTTCACCTAAAGAAAGCTCTTTACCACTTATTTTGATACAATCAAATCTCCAGCATCTGAAGCCTTTATTAAGAAAAATATGGACTACTTGAGCACGAACACTCAAATCCACAGCTGTTGGCATGATGACCAACACATGTGACTAAGAGGCAGGTAGCACATATATCGTGTGTACACTGACAAAGAGATGGTTCACATCCTAGGCCCATGATTATGTGGGACTTATTCACACTATTCAAAATCACAAGCAATTTAAAACTTATAAACTGTTGCTTGAGAGGAAAAAAATAAGTCAGCTATCAATTAATTTGATGTGGCTGAGAGGTAGAAAGTTGTTAAAGACAGTGGCTTTAAAAACCCAATGTCAAATTAAAATGTTGAAAAATAAAACCTAAGTCACTCTGGGCATTAATTGTCAACTTTTTAAATTAGTGAATGAAACTTACAAGGTAAGAGGCTGAGCATGGAATAATAAATGTGTCTGGTAGGTATTGTCTAAAATCACTGATTGATAATGTAAGTCCCATTCCTAGAAGTGAGACAGTCAAATGCTGTCTGTCCTGTGATGTAAGGAAAACATGGCAACCTTAGCCTATTCTTGTAGGAAAAAGACCTGGTCACAATCCAGGCAAGTGTCTATCTTACTTCCAACTTAGAAAGAAGTTTGAAAAATAAAAAAGTAAAAAATACATCAGATTTAGAATGTAAATGTAAACTGTTCTACCAGACTGTTAACATCTCCAATAGGTCAATAGCTTAAAGAAGAGGAACAGGATCTGTTTTAAAGAAACTATAATCGCAGGCTGGAGGAATGGTTCTGCTGTTAAGAGTACATGTTGCTCTTGCAGAAGACTCAAGTTCAGGACCCGGCACTCATGTAGGTAGCTCACAACTGTCTGTTACTGCAGCTGCAGAGGGCTCCAACACCCCTGGCCATCTTGTGCACATCCATATATGTTCACATGCCGACTTAGGTAAATACACATGTACACATACACACACACAATCAAATTTAAAAGGAAACCAAAGTAAAAATACATTGTATAAACATCAAGTTTTAAATTTAAAAAAATTGCATCAAGATTAGTGGAGAATTTTGAACATGCCTTGTATATTAGTGGTATTAAGAACACATTGAATGTTATGTCATTCATTCTTATAACCCAATGGGTATATTTTCAATCTTAAAGATTTATTATTTTGGATGTATGTACTTTTCTGCAGGAGTTTATTGAGCCATGTGTTTAAGAGCCCACAGAAGCCAGGAGTGTTTGGATCACCTTGAAATGGAGATACAGATGACTCTGAACCACCATGTGGGTGCTGGAAACTAAACCTGGATCCTCTGCAAGAGCAACAAGCACTTTAACTGCTAAACCATCTCCTCAACCCCTAAATATTGATTTTTTAAAAAAAATCAATAAGAGAACAAATCACTTTCATGTGCAATGCATACAGGCACAACTTAGACAGCATAATGCTCAGAATCTGCAACTTGCCAAATTTCCCATAGTTACAAACAAATAAAAGAAAAATGGCAAATAAGTCTAGCAAATATTGATACTGAAGCAGGATGAAGGCAAATGAGGATTTCTTGTGACACTTTCTTTATCACTGTGGTTGAAATTGTCTATCAAAAAATGAATGAAATTAACTCACCTTAACTTTAAAAAATATGCAGATATTTCCTAAAAGTTTATTATTGGAGATTTTAAGTATAAAAAGGCCAAATTAAAATTTCCTGCAATGGTGGATTATTTAAACAAATCATGTTCAGCTATTCTATGGATCTCAGAAGAATAAAGACTGCACACACATGAAGTTTTGTTAAGATAACACAAAATACTATAAATAAAGTGTAAATACAAAATAAAATATAAATAGGCACAAATATAAGCTTTATATTGGTCACTGCTATTTTTTATTTTTATTATTTTAACTATATATCTTATAGGATTCAATATGATGATTGATTACATCTATACTACATCTAATTATCCGAGAAGGAGCTAATATAGTTTAAATAGTTAAAATGCATAACTTCTGAATTATTCATTTTTTGAATTTTCAATTCACTATTTCTGATTGCAGGTGATTGCACTTGCATAAAGAAAATCTGCAGGCCAGTGGAAAAAACATTATGTAAAATACCTCACTTCAGCAAATCCACAGAGACAGAAAGTAGATTAGTTGTCTAAAATTTGAAGGTGGCACCTGGGAGTATGACAAGTGAATGTAGTGGGTATGGATTTCGTTGAGGAGTGGTTGTTATACAGACTTGGAAGGCATAAGAAGCCCCTCGACTGCCTTTTTAAAGATGTCATTACATTTTGGATGTTTAAACACTTGGGTTGCAGTTGGTGATCATTATTTGGGAGGGCCTAGAGCATTTGGGAGGTGGGGTCTTACTGGAAAAGTGTCCCTCCATGACCAGCCTGAAGTTTACAACCTAACCTGGCTCCCTGCTCCACTACCTCTGGATCCACCCAAATCTGAGGAAGCCAACTCCCTGTTCCCAGGACAGCCTTGAGCACACTCCCTAGCATAACTGACCCTCACAGAGAGGGTCAGCTC
>LOJH01005160.1:9798-34686 GCA_001685095.1 Ellobius talpinus | reverse complement strand
ACCTGGAAACAACCTAGATGCCCCCAATGGAAGAATGGATAAAGAAAGTATGGATTATTTGCACATTAGAGTACTACTCAGCAGTAAAAAACAATGACATATTGAATTTTGCATGCGAATGGATGGAAATAGAAAACACTATTGTAAGTGAGGTTACCCAGACCCAAAAAGATGAATATGGTATGTACTCACTCATTAGTGGATTCTAGCCATAAATAAAGGACACTGAGCCTGTAATTTGAACAGTTCTTAACTCCTGCATAGCCTTTGCTTCACTGACTAAAGTTGAGAGCAGCACAAATCAAAGGTTGTAAGGATAAATATTTAAAATCAAGTTTGATGCCATGACCATTTATTTACCTAACAACATCATCTGCTCAATATCCAGTCACTCAGGGCTTCCTCGCTCCCCACAGGCAAACAGGAGCGATGGCCATAGCCTACATTGCCTTGGATACCTCTAAGACCTCCTTGACCATTGATTTATAGGGAGGTAACCTATATTTGACATTAAGATTCTAATTTAATAACTCATGTCTTCTGGGAGCAGCAGTGTTCACCCATGTTGGGTATTATGTTTAAATTCCTTTTAATTTTTAAAATATAGCTTAGTTCATTAAACTACTTAAACTACTGGAATTGCCGGGCGGTGGTGGCATATGCCTTTGATCTCAGCACTCGGGAGGCAGAGGAAGTTGTATCTCTGTGAGTTCGAGGCCAGCCTGGTTTACAAGAGCTAGTTACAGGACAGGCTCCAAAGCTACAAAGAAACCCTGTCTTGAAAAACAAAAAAAAAAAAACAAACAACCAAAACTACTGGAATTTCACATAGCTTATTTAAATATCTTTACTTTTCATCAACTTACTGTTACCCCCTATTTCCCATTCCTTTGCTCCTCATCCCCACTTAAACCCTTAGCTTCCAGTATCCAACCTGTTATTTCTATCACATGTCTTCTACTATTCCATCTTACCATATTTTCACAAGGGTTTTGAGAGCATAGGTCCTCTTGCACACTTCTTCATGCACACTTCATTGATTAACTCTTTACTTGATGCCTCATTTTCCCATCCCCCTTCCTTTACTACCTTCCCCCAGCACTTCTTCTTTTTATTGTTATCTCCCCTTTAAGCCACTGTACCACTTCCCTAAACATATCTCTCTACCCACTGGCCCATTATTAACTTGCTGGCTAAACACACAAGGCATATTATTTAACTTTAGCAGCCACATATGAGAGAATATGCAACACTTGTCTTTCTGAGCCAGGATGACCTAAGTATATTTTTTCTCCATTTTCATGCATTTACTTGTAAATATCATGATTTAACTTATTTACATCTGGAAAATATCCCATTGTGTATATTTATCATAATTTATGTATCATCAGTTGATAGACACAGGTTAATACCCTTGCCTAGCTTTTCTGAACAGAGTAACAAAGAACATGGATATACACAGATGCAGGATGTACAGTCTTTGGGAATATGCCTAAGAGTGGTGTAGAAGGGTCCCATGGTGATTCTATTTCAAGTTTCTTTGAAAACCTCCAGGCCTATTTCCAAAGTTATCTCACTAGTTTACATTCACAGCAATAGTGTGGACAAGTTTCTCTTCCCGTACATCCAGCATCAGTTGTCATCTGTATTCCCTAGGACAGTCATTCGGACTGGAGTGGGATGGGATCTGTAAGTAGTTTAAGTTGCTTTTTCTTGGAACCTGAGGGTGTTGAGCATTTTTTTATTTTTTATTTTGAGACAGTGTCTCACTATGTATCCCTGGCTGGCTGTGACCTCATGGGATCTGCCTGCCTATGCCTTATGGGCTGGACTTAACGGCACTCACCAGCATGCTTCCTCAAGGGCTTTTTAGCTGGCAAAGATTTTCTCCCATTTTTTGGTTCATATGATTGACAGTTTCCTGAGATCCTGTTAGTCATTGAATGTTATTTCCTGTGCCATTGATGTCCTATTCAAAAAGTCCTTACCTAGTCCTCTAAGTTGAAGAGTGCTTCCCCACAGTTTTCTTTATCAGCTATTTATGGTATCATATCTTATGCTGAGATCTTTAATCCACTGCAGTTGAGTTTTGTGCAGGATGAGATGTACAGATCTAGCTTCACTTTACTGTGTATTGAAATCTGGGTTTCCCAGGACTGTTTGTTGAAGATGCTATCTTTTCTCTAAAGTGTATTTTGACATCTTTGTCAAAGACCAGGTTGCTGTGGTTGCATGAAGTTATATATGGATTCACCATTCTATTCCAGCGATTTATGTGACTGTTTTGTGTAGGGACCATGATGTTTTTATTACTATGGCTCTGTAGTACAGTTTGAAATCAGGGATGGTGATACATCTCACAGTGTACTTTTTGCTCATGATTGCTTTGCCTCTTTTTGATATTTTGTGCCACTAAATACATTTTTGGATTTTTCCCCCATGTCTGTGAAGAATGACGTCAGAATTTTTACTGGGTTTTCATAGACACTCTAGGTGGCTTTTGGTAGGGTGAGCATTCCTACAATGTTTGTTTCCCCATTCTGTGAGCGTGGGGAAGCTTTTGATGGTCTGGTGACTTTCATTTCTTTTGTCCGTGTTTTAAAGTTTCCATTGCAGTAAAAGTCTCATTTCATTGGTTAGGTTTATTCTGAGGGATTTTATAGTTGTTTGTAGCTATTAAGGAAGGACATTGTTTGCTGGTCAGTGGTGGTGCACGCCTTTAATCTCAGCACTCAGGAGGCAGAGGCAGGTGGATCTTTGAGTTTGTGGCCAACAGTCTACAGATTGACTTCCAGGACAGCAGGGCTACACGGAGTAATTCTATCTCAACAAACAAATAAGTTGTTTCCCATCTCTCCTTCAGTGTCATTTTTATTGGTATATGGGAAGGCTACTGATTTTTGTGTGCTAATTATCTTACCACTTTGGATACAGCTATTTTAGGATCTCCAACACACTAGTTGAAACCATATAAACCGTATAATACCTTTTAATAATCTTTTTAAAAAAACCTTTATATAAGAAATTATAAGCATAATAAGCAGTTACATTTTTTCTATTTTTAGAAAGCTTAGTAAATTAACTCCTTTGTAGGTGGATGGGGACTTGCATGCCATTGAACACTAGGAGTGGTCAAAAGACTACTTTTCAGGATGTTTTTCCTCCTTCCATTGAAGGTTCTGAGGCTAGACCTCAAAGTGGTCAGGCTACACAGCATGCTTTTATATCCACTGAGCCATCTCACTGGCCCTGCTCCACTTCTTTTCGAAGAGCTTTTGGGCAGCACATGAAAAACAACTTAATATTTTTAACAATACAGGGGAAACCTGCTGACTGAGACCTTGGTCCCATCGTGATAGACACAGGCACCTTAAATATTACCCAATAGATGCATCTCTGATTCTGAAGTTCAGGATAAAAAAGAAAAAAACCTCAAGATAGAAGCCAGATTTTATTTTAACTCTGATATGTACTTGTACTTGGAAATTTTACTGGAGGAGACTGACAACACAGCCTAGGTGAGTTTGTATATCTATCACATAGTCCATCCAGTGTTTGCCTGGATTTAAAAACTCTCACAACTATTTATTTTATGTTCAGTGTACATACTGCTCATTTCTCTAATGCATATAATTTTAACATTAAAAGAGCTCACTGCTGTTAACCACTGTCTACCAGAAGTTTGCTATAAATACTCTAACACATTAGCAGAACATATTAACTATATTTTCCTCTGTAAGGAGAAGGGAGGCATTAATCATCCTAGGAAATCATATAAATCAGGATAATGGCTTCAGATTGGAATGCCTGGATGAAAATGGTGGTGAGCTAACTGCAAGATGTGTGATCACTTGTGTGTGTGGCGGGGGGTGGGGGTTGTAGGCAGATATGCATTCACATGTGTCTCCGTGTGGAAGCCAGAGGCTGACCTCTCATGCTCCTCAAGAGCTGTCCAGCTTGTTGGTTGAGATAAGGTCTTCCACTGACTAGTGAGCTCCAGGGACACCTTTGTCATTGGCTCCCCAGGGTTTGTTTGATTTTAAGATTTACTTATTATGTATACAGTGTTCGGCCTGCAGGCCAGAAGAGGACACCAGATCAAATTAAGGATGGCTGTGAGCCACCATGAGGTTGCTGGGAATTGAACTCAGGACCCCTGGAAGAGCAGCCAGTGATCTTAGCCTCTGAGCTATCTCTCCAGCCCTAGTGTTTTTATATAAATATGTGCCACAGCACCTGTCTTTCTATGTTCTTGGGGTCAAGCTCAGCTCCTCATACTTGAATGGCAAGCATCTTACATCCCAAGCCATCTATTTAGGTTCATGGTGTGATCTTGAAGTGGCGCTTGCCTCATACCAAGTCTCAATGCTCCCATTTGCTCACTGGTGACAGTAAGATCCCAGCTGACCTAAGGTCCACTAAGATTATAACTGATGACCTCAGCTCCAAATCTGTGAGTCTATGTACACAGTTTCCTTCCTGATGCTGGGGACTTCTCTTCTTAAATTAGTTCATTATTATAAACAAATACATTTGAGACACTTTTGTAGATAATAGAGTTTTCCAAGGAAGCAAAATCTTTCTAGCTAGCCCTGTAAGTTTGGAGAGTGAAAATATTATGTTAGAATTTTCTGCTTAAAGTTATTCTGATAGGTGGATTCTTCCCCTAAGTAGCCCATATTAAATTCCAAATGTAATCCTCCTGTAAAAATAGGGCTCCAATATTAGCCACCCACCTTGAGGGCTCTTGTCATCTTGACAGATTTGACAGGCAGACAAATTTAATTTATTAAAATATTCTGTCTAGCATTTTTAAAAGACAAGGGGTTTTTAGACCGCAAATGGACTGTTTTCACAGGCTTATTAAAATAAATACATAAAGTCAGCTGTTTTCCTTGGAATTCATTAACATAAGATTTGCTATAGAAGGAAGTACATTCCAGTCCTTGGCACACTTGAACCTGAAATTTGTGGCAATGTTTTCTGCCTTTGCATGGATTATGGAATTTTCTTTTTTCTTTTTTTAAACAAATGGGAATTCCATATAAGAAGGCATACTTTTTGCTTATACAATGGTCTGGATTTTTACAGAGATATTTGCTGCAATTAGTAGAGGCATTTAGGAAACCTAGACTTCCTGCCAAAGGCTGCTTTCAAAATATGAGACAGCTTAGTTTCTTTGGATAATAGACTTAGATTTGATTTATCTAAAAGTTATGTTTTTATTTATGAACAAATAAAAAATATCACAACTTACAGATTTCTTTAGCAAAGACCATTTTGAATTAAGCATAGCGGTCTTTATAATTGAGTGGTTGTATAAATTGTGAGCGGATATCACTTCTTAGAGTGACTATTTCTGGCTTAGCAGCCATCCACTTCAAGTAGTGATTTTTCTTTGATTAGTGAGTCTTGACCCTAA
This sequence comes from Ellobius talpinus, assembly GCA_001685095.1. Classification (NCBI taxonomy): domain Eukaryota; kingdom Metazoa; phylum Chordata; class Mammalia; order Rodentia; family Cricetidae; genus Ellobius; species Ellobius talpinus. The sequence goes on along the minus strand of LOJH01005160.1, from coordinate 29,264 downwards.
AAGTCTTTCTGTAGCATGCATCTGACCTGTTCACTGTGGCTGACACATCCTGTGGCTGTCCTGTCTCTCCTTGAATGAGATTATCCCTTCAGAGTTCATAACTGCTTTGGACTCAGCCAACTCCAGGAAGCTTCAATATTTGCAATCTTTCCATTACACAATTCATCCCAACCTTGTGAACGAAGTCTTAATAAACAAACCAATCTACCTATCAATCAAAGATCCTGTCTACCGTGCATGGTAAACTGATTGGTAAATTGTACTTAATAACATAGTAATTGTGATAGCTTAACAGCAAAAGGTCTTTGCCACTGTACACTTAAATCTTCCTTCTAAGCTATTTTAGGATCAAATAAGACACAGATAGACTTTTATGTAGTAATATCAGATGATAGACTATTATATTTAAGTAACAAGAATAAAATATTTACTTCTATTTTCCAAAACTATTAAAAATCCATCAGAAATGTGAAATTATTTTGGAAACACCATTCAAATCTTCAATGCCTTTAATGCATACATTCTTATGCCCTTTTCTTAGAAGCTATAGAATTAAAAATAATTGTACCTTCATAATTATCTATGCTTTAGGCTGTAGTAGATTAGAGCTAATGATGTTTCTGTCTCCATCACCAGTTCTCCTTTTAATTAATCAATTAATATCAGAGTCCAATTAGTGCCATTTATATGCACATAGGCTTGGGGTCATCCAGGGGTACACAAAGAATCTACCAATGTCCACACTCCTAAAGAAAAATGACCTTTTCTCCATTAGCAGCCATCAACTACACCAATAACAGCCTCATTTAGGACCCCAGCACATCTAAGTTGGAATTTTTAAGCCACTTGATCTTGCACAGAAACTGAGTGGATAACTACTGTTGCTTGGGTTCATGTGTGCAACAGATGTATCACATCTAAAACACATCCTTTTCCAACATCCCTCCCTGTGTTCTGGCTCTTTCACTCTCTGGCTCTCCATAATGTTCCCCAAGCCTTGAGGAGAGAAGAATTTATTCCATAGCCACCACATTGATGGCTGAGCACAAACTTATTGCTTATTTTTATCACTTTGAATAGTAACAGAGAAGTCAGTCTTTTAAACTGACCAGGAGATTTTCCCTACTGGATAGCTTTCATGGTGTTAGAAGATGCTCTCTGCTGATTGGGGAAGAGAAGACATCACCGTCCTTATCCAATGCTGGACCCCACATGTTACAATGATGACCTGTCAGGTAAGAAGTGCCCACCGGTGTAAGAATGGCAAGACTATTTATGTGATAACTAGCTGCTCTCTTGATTGGATGTGAGGCCTGCTGTACAGTTTTAGTTCTTGAAGTTTGGCTAACTTTGTTATCACGTGGCTGGAGACAAAGGCTTGGGCTCAAGCCTCACACTCTAATACCAGCAACTGGGAGAAGGAAGAAAGAGATTGGGAGTTCAAGGTCATCTTTGTTTACATGGTAAGCTTGGACCGCATGAGACCTGTCTCAAAATCAGTAACTAGAGGAAGAAATTCATAAATAAATATAACATTTACTGTTGACATAAAAAGGTTTGTTACTTTTGCAAAAAGTTAATGGAGTTGAGTCATATGAGCACCAGCTGAGCATCAAATATGGATGAGTTAGTAGCTACTACTAAATCCAAACATGGCAGTGCCAGACCCTGGCTCTAGAGTAGAACTATTTCACAAGGCAAAACGGGTTCCTATTAACTTAACTGTCTGTGATGGAACTTGGATCCTGAACATTGGAAAAGTATATGGCTGAAATACATGTTCGAGATTTGGATAAACTGTCCTGGGAACTCAGTGCGGGAGGATTCACTGGGCTTATTGATTCTGTGTTGCCTGTTGCCGTTGACGTGGAGTGACAGGAAGAAGAGCTCCAGAGAACAGCCCCGAGGGGAAACTAGGATCTTACCAAGAAGTGGAACAGAGGTGGCTTTGAAATAGGGCCATGTAGGGGAGAAGGAGTTTCTCCAGAAATGAACCAAACACAGTGATAAGTTTTGGGAGTCAGGTAAGGTCTACTGCATATGGCTTTCAGTAGTAATAGGTCAGGATGACACTCTGGAGGTCAGAGAAGTTGTAAAGGGTTGTAGGGAGGTTGAGTGGATATAATATATATATATATATTATATAAATATGATATAATTTTTAATACTGTGTAGGAGTCATTTTCTGCATTAAGTTATGGAAAGCCCTTTAAGGTTCTACTCGGATGGCTTTTTAAAATTTATTTATTTATTTATTTATTTTAGTCTATAGAGCATGGAGGAACTTGCCCATAGCCTGTTCTTTTTTGTTCTCTTTTGTCAACCCTGTCTCATAAGATCATGCCCAGATAAGGCCAAATTCTGAATTCTGAATTGAGAACGGTAAAGATGCTTAATGAAAAAATCTCCTCTGTCTACTTTGGAATTCATTGGAAATTGGTCTTTGGGAGAAAGTTATGCCTCACCAGTATACCGGATTCTTTAGATTTCAAATCTAAAATTAGTATTTGTAGTTCATTCTAAAATATGTCATTCTTGAGCTTAGGTAGCCCCCACCTTGCACACAACAGGATATATAGTTTAAAATACCAAGTTGAAATGGTTTTTCCTTAGGTACTGACAACCACAGCCTGACCCAAACCATATTAAATTCTATTAAACGCCTAGAGAATAATAACTTCTTGGAAAACTCCAGGGCTCTCTTCCTAAGAATTCTGGATAAAAATATTAAATATAGAAGCATATATATTTCATAAGACATTAATTTAGCTACATTTTTTAGTGCTCAACTTCATTTTAAATTATTCTAGCTGCTCAACCAGCCTGGAGGTCCAAATGACATCAATCAAAGGAGGCTGATTTTCTTCACACCCTGCCACCAACATAGGGATGTCAAGCAAGTAGACTTATCCTTTTTCACGCATGATGTAGGTATAATTGCTTAGGGGTAAGATTGGGAAAGATTTACCTTTGCAAGAAGCAAAGAGGTCTTCGGTTTTCAGTAGACTTTTCTATACTGACTGAATCATGGGGCAGAGTCTTGAGCCCATTAAATCACATTTAAAATTTCTTGTTTCATTTCTATATTTTGAAATCCAAACCTTGGTTGCCTGTAAAATTTGCAGCTAAGTTGTGTAACCTAGGCAGAAGTTAAGTTACCAAGAGTGTATTCCCATAGGCATGAAAATCATGAAGGTCATTCATGAAGAAATGTATATATCACTCTGCGGAAGACAGAGAAAACTTTTATACTATATATAGCTAAACTCTTAACCATTTGGAATATAGTGCAATATATTGTAATATAGAACAAAATTTTGCAATATAGTGCAATAGGAAGCTTTCATGATTTGAGCTAGTTTTCTGAATAGAAACTAGTTTCTCACTGAGTGCTGTGTAGAGAGTCCCACAGAAATTCATGTTCAAATTTTGGTAATTTTTTTACCATGGAAAACTATCTCTGCCCTTCTCAGGTATCTAATCCATTCAATTAGATAGTGATAGGCTTTGCAGGTACACAACATGAGCAAGAACAGGGTCTCCTTGTCCCCTGCAGACCAAACAGGCATGAGAGGAGAGACCCAACTGACCCATCATCACAGAGGAAAGAGTGTGTGTAGCTGTTCTAGGCAAAGTACAATGGAAATTTCCAGAAGAAAACGACCAAAATTGCTCTATGGATTTGGGTGGATCTTTGTCAGGAAAGGTAAATAAATATGGGTTTGTTGTTCTAGAACTGAGATGGGAGAGCTGGTAAAATGGACAAGATAGGATGTCATGGAAGCCTACATTAAAACTGCATGTTCTACAAAATGTAGGTGGCTTGAACCTTACAGCTGTAGGACATGCAGCTGGAATGGGACAGTTTCACACTGTATAGGATCGTGATTGTCCTACTAGCCTCTGTGATGATGAATCTTGTGAGCAACGAAACTTTGTTTGGAAAAATCACCATGGCCACAGGTGTTTAGACAGAAGAACCATGGGGGAGAGACAAGTGAGGAAGCCATGGGAACAACAGGGTATCAGGTGGGGACCCAACTTGACTAAATAACACATGTAATTAAAACTACTGGTGTAGAGTATTGCTCGTTGTATGTAGGAAATGTTTACACAGTAAAAAAAATCAATGGCATATCCTGTAAAGCAAAATCAAATAGGAGGGTAGGTGGGGATGCTTGGAAGCCTCTTGCCAATCCTCTTTCAGAGACACATCCAACCCCTCAGTAGTTATGGGTCCTGTAAACTAGTCTTTCTAGGGCTCTGAAATCTCTGCTTATTCCTGCATATGAACACGGTTTGGGCCCAAAAGACACATAAGAGTTGTGAAAGCCCTAGAACTGTGGGTAGGACATCTGCCCTTAGTTTGACAACTCTGAACCTCAGGGTCTACACTAAGGCGACTCCTTAGAGATGGTACACTTCCTTCTGAGTATGACCAGGATCTGTGTGATCATTTACCATCTAGTTTCACTAAGCATGGCTTCTATTGTGAGCTATATCATAGATATAATACATATATTCTCTAACAACTATTTGCCATTTATCTGGGATGTAGATCTAATGGAAGCACTCTATAGTTCTGTGAGCTGTATCCTGCAGTACTATCCTGAGCTATGCTTCCTTTGGGCTCAGATCCCGAAACCCCAGAGACATGCTACCAGTTGGAAACAAAAGACAGAGTGTGCTATTGGGAACTGCAGCCTGTTAAAATTATCCTCAGTGATTGATATCTATGATTATCTCACAGATTTGTGCACTGTTTAGGAGCATCTAAAACCTGAAGACAGTGGGCTTCATACTTGGTGAAAAGCTGGCATGCTGTAGAACTATTGGAGGCAGAGAAATAGCTGAACTGATAATAACTTATTTGTTGATACAAACATCGGTATACTTACAATGAAATACTCTCATGTTTCCCTCTGGGACATGTACAGAATATTAATATCTGAATTGATGTCACAGACATATTGCTGCTGGAAGCAATAAAAATAATAAATGAAGAAAGAGAGAAAAAGAAAGAAGAAAGTAAGAAAGAGAGAGAAGAAAATACAGAAGCCAAATATGATGTCACTGTTGTTGTTTGAACCTTGAATTGTTGTTTTGATGGACTTTAAAAGTGTGGCTCAGGCTGGCTCAAGTTTATACTTTTCTTGACTCAGCATCCAGAGGTTTGAACGATATGTGTGTGCCTGGCTTACATTGACTTTTGGAGAATTTATTTTGAACTGGAAATTAAGATATTGGCTCTATTCATACCTAGTATTTCATAAATACCTACTGTTCAGATAAAACTAAGTTTGAAACTTACATTAACATACGAAAATAGATTTTAAAAGCCAATAAGCATAGCAACTATTTTAGTGTCTACTAATGAGTAATGTTTAATTAAAAAATAAAACAAAAAACCTGACCAAATGGCATCAAATATAATTATCCTAGCGAGGTAAGTCTGCATTCTGTCTTTGTCTACAAATGAAGGACGTCTTTATTTCTTACGACTGTAGCAAGAGCTGCAATAATAACTTCCTCTGAAGGAAGAATCTTGTGATTGTGTGCAAGAAAAATCTCTCTTTGAGGTAAGAGACAAATGTGGGAGAAGCCAGAGTCAGAATTAATAGTTTGCTTTCATCTTTCTGCCCAAAAGACAAGAGAAGAGCTTTTACATTTTTTTAATCCCTAGATTTTTCTAGAAGCAAAACTGAATACTCCAGACACCCTTGAATATGAAGCCCTCGGGCCCAAGCCTCCTGAGTAGGAGTTCTGTGAGCTCTCAGAGGCATCCTTGTCAATTTTAGCAATGGAAGCTTATGTCACCTCCCTACCTAAGGCAAATAGTATGCTCTTTGAATTTCTGAGTGATCAAGAGTTACTGAAAACCATCAAATCAAGACACCTGTTGTGCCTACTATGTGCCAGCTGCCATCATCCACCACACCAGAGAAACTGGTGAAAGCCTGCAGCTGGCGGCCTGCTCCCATGGATGTGCTGCACCCAAAGCGTGGATCTTAACTCGCCCTGCTAACAAGGGCAGAAAAGACCATTTTCCACCAGCAAACATATTCAAACACTTGAAATACTTACATTGTGGCATACAATGAGGTAACATACAGCCTCCAAGGTAAACTTTGAAGCATGCAGCGAGAGACCCTCATTATTGAAAGGTTGGAAAATAAGGTCTTAGGTTTCCTCTGTTGTCTTCAGTTAGAATGGAGAATAGTTATTTCCCATTGTAAAGCTTATTAACTCATTACGTTTTAGAACCTCCACTGTTGCCCCCATCCTTATTCTTTTATCAATTACCTCCTGACCTTTTCAGCTTTCCTTTGAATCTTGCTTTTGATTATGTTTTTCTACTCCAAAAGGTGAAACTAAGCTGGATATAGCAGTGCCTGTTCATAATTCCAGCCTTCAAGAGGTGTAGGCAAGAGGACCATTCTGAGGGTGAAGCCAATAGCCTGATCTACATTGAAAGTACCAGGCCAGCCAGGGTTACATAGTGAAACCGTCTCAACAAAACAAGCCAAAATCAAAATGATAATTAGCAGTGGGTAGCAGTGGGTGTGGGGGGCGGTGGGTAGGTGGGTGGGTGGCGGGGGGGTCAACTAAAAGCTAACTGTTTAAGTTTGTTGTTTGTGCTTGGTTTAGCCACAGCTCTTTGCTGCTCAAGTAAGCATAAAATATGTTAACACTTAACCCCTGGACATTCTGCCTTCTGTTTTATAAATTTTATGCTACTTTCCATTCTGGTCCTTAAAGAAAAAAAAATCTATGGGCTTGTGTGTGTGTCCCTCCATCCACCGTGTGTGTGTATGTGTGTGTGTGTGTATGACAAAATGTTTAGTTACTGGCAGAAATTTATATATGGAAATGTACATGAATATCATTATGAACAGGCACATATGTGCATTCCTCTAATAGTTAAAACTTTAACTATTAAAGAAAATGAACTGACAAGGTCTTAGGTGAAATATTCTCCAACAAAAGCTCTTAACATTTCAAGGAGCAGGGAAGTCTGCATTTTTCATTGGTAGTCTTTCCTGCATGCGGCAAATCATCTCTCAAAAAGCAAACACAAGCCATTATCTTCATTTGTTGTAAGAAAAGGCATGGTGGGCCACAGCTCCATCATGCATAGGGCCTAAATTTCAGTTCAGCACCAATGGCAAACATAATATAAAGCAAAAAAAACAGCAAGGAGCTTTAAAAACAGGCATGTGGAGAAGAGAAAATTAGGGGCATTCTATTGCTGTGTTATGTACTATTGATTTTCCTTCATTTTTACTTTACTCTCTGTGTTAGGTGACTTGACCCTTTTAATTCTCAGGGATACTGAAAGCAGGAGAGAAACAGTCATTAGAGGATGCTGGAAGAGCATGAGGATTAATAAACTGAGGTCTCTGGAAATTTGTTATTTTGTAAATAACAATAAATACATTTCTGAAAAATGCCATTATTCATTCAAAAGTGTTCATCAAAGAAACACAATATTGAAGAGGAAACATGAACTTAAAATATCATGTAACATCAATGAACTTAAAACTTGCTTCTGTGTCTGGCAAACTATTATATGTTCTAAATGAAGATCAGCATATATAATTATTTTACTAACATGCGGTCATAAAGGTCACTTAAATGTTAAATACTGAAGGACATTTTATACCTACCAATTTAGTTCATTGGTACAGCTGATTTTTTCTTCTTTTTAATTTAGCACATACAACTTCTACAGCATTTCTTTTTCAAACAAAAGAGTATACTCTAAGAGTAATGGCATTTGAGAGCTTTATTTTTCAAAAGTATACCCAATGTACCTTTCCCATCTGTTGTTTGTTTGCTTGCTTTTTAATGCAGTAAAGCTCTCTGAGAAATATCTGCATTTTAAATTTCTGTTTTCTGATAGTAGTTTGCTTTGGAGATATGTCCCTTAGCAGGGGAGAAAAGATAGAGGTGGCCTCTGCTTTGGTGAGAGTTGGACAGAACACAGCTACACCCCTTCCGCATCACAGGACAACAAAAACTAAATCTACGTTATTGTTCTTTTGCAAATGGTAGGAGACTCATGGCTTGATTCCTGCAACCAGTACATTCTAGAGAAAACAATATTCGCCCATAATAAAACTCAAGTGACAGCTACAAAAGGATCTTCAACTTTTGCGGATCTAGCGACAGAAGCCTCAATAATGCTTTAAAATAGAAACCCCTTAGCTGGGCAGTGGTGGCTCACGCCTTTAATCCTAGCACTTGAGAAGCAGAGGCAGGTGAATCTCTGTGAGTTCAAGTTCAGCCTGGTCTATAGAGAGAGTTCCAGGACAGGCTCCAAAGCTACAGAGAAACCCTGTCTTGAAAAGACAAAAACCGAAAATAAATAAATAAACAAACAAATAAATAAATAAATAATAGAAACCCCTTTTCCTGATCAAGCAATTAGATAAGATTCTCTCTAAAATGTACTCTGGCAAGGTTTGCATGAACAACGACCAAGAGATAGCAATCATTTCCATAGGAGCATGAGAAACCATAGAACTCCCTTTAAAATTTTTGATCATTGTTTTCTTATTGTGAATTTGAAAAACTATTATCATCCACTAAGTCCTTGGTAATCAATCTAACCATAAATGGTATTTCTCTGTCTTGCTTTCATTTTCATTGTCATCAAATTTCAGCATGTATCAAGCTGATGAACCAGTCCCCTCTTGGCATGGAATATATGTTTCAAAAAGGGAGTAATTCAGTTTGGGATCTGATAGAGACCAATGCGCTTCTTTTGCCCACTCACTGACAGGTGGAAGACACAATGTCAAGAAGGAGTCCCAAGGGAACAAGTGCTTAGGATGGTGTTTAATTCAGCAGGAGCCAAGATACAGTAGGAGGACACAGGAAAGGCTATGGCGTGTGGAGACACAGTAAAGAATTTCAGTTTATGGGCACCGATCTGTCATTTGCTAAAAGACTAAGAGAAAGAAATAACTTTCAGTTCTCCATACATGCAAAGGTTAAGTTTAGTTGTTACAAAGTTTTGCTGTTGGATGTGCTGAAAGAAAAAGCAATACACAGTTTTAAAAAATAAATCACTCCGTTGGCTTCAGAAAAATACTTTAGTTCATATTTCATTGATTTGATCTTTTGACTCAAGATCAGAGGATGAATCCAACATGAAAACAAAACGAAACAAAAGCAAACAACAAAAAATCCCCACAAAACAGAAACAAACCCTTTAGCATGAGAAAGGCATTTCCCTGTCGGCTAACTTCCACTAGTTTTTATTGCATTGTTTTCAGATGCCAAGAAACTGGCTTTGGACGTAGTATTTGCTGTTCAACTGAGACAGATCTGTCACTATGCAATTGCTCACAACCATTAGCTAAACACCATGATTTGACAAACTCTCTCAGGAGACTGTATATGTTCTCAGGTGTGTCTAGCACATGGAATCAAGTAATGACCAGTTAGGTTGTGGCTGTATCCCTTGGAGAAAATCCACAACTCTTGCCCAAAGGAAGGAGCATCACATAACGTGTTTAGAAAGACACACCTTCTGTCCTGGTTCTAAGAGTGCCTCCCTCGTCTCAGGAATAAACAGCAGGACAGGCTACAGAAGCGGGCCCCAAAGCCCACTAACTCTCGATTCCTTTTGAAGGGGACCAAGAGGTGAGGTGCAAAGATGAAATGATGATGTTCATGATGATGATGGTGATATTCAACATGAAGAAAAGAACCCTCATGAAACTTGCTAGCAATCACCAAAGCAGCAGACCCTTGAACTGACAAAAATTCAGTACAATATACACACTAATGAACAGCTCCACCATCACAGGGCAACTTCATAAAGCCAGGGGGAAAAAAGTAAATATAATGTCCCCGAACAGAATTCTCATAAGAGTTGAGAAAAACCAGAGTGAAAGGCAATGTCAGCTAAACTCTTAGCTTAATTCCACTCCTAATGGCCCCCAGTATTTAAGCTATCATGGATTAAAGCCATGAAAATAAAAATTTCAATTTGAAATTTCATTAGCAGGTTGCTAAATATGATCAAGAGAAGCATCGACACTGTAGGCTTTGTTGACATCGTTGGAAAACTACTGTTTCGGTTTTAAAAACAACCTCCACCTCCCCCCTGCCTTCTAAGATCTTCTAGTTAGAAAAAGCCAAACTAAAGACACTGGCTAGGCTGTCCGAATGCTGGTTTCTGGAATGTTGTAGATTCTCCCTGCCTTCTTCTCCTCCAGTCCCTTGGAAAACCAGATTCTCTGAAACTCAGAGCAAGGAGGGAAGCAATCAAGGGGTTCCAAGCAAAAAGCCTCCTCCTTCCTACATTCAAGAGACCACATACCAGGTGAATTAGCTCCTTTTCCGAAGCGGGCAGACCCTCCTCCCTCTAAGAGGTGCTGCACCATTTTCCTCCAGGGACCCAGAAGGTTTCCCTTCTGTCAAGGGTCCATCAATCCTGGGCTGGCATCTGCTTCCAGCTGTGCAAACAGGGAAGCCAAACCTATCTAGATCAGCCCAGAGTCTGGAATGCATTGTCAGGAGACCTTGGGCTGGAGAGCTGCAAAACAGTTCCTGGCAGCCTCAGGGTAACCTGGAGTCCCCGAAGTGCTCCCTAGTACACAGGACAGGCTCGGTTTCTGAGATCAGGGGACACATCCCCTTGGGAGTTCAACTGTGCCCCCAAAAGAACAATTCTCACTTCCAACTGGTCTGTATGTGCGCATCGGGGGGGTGACGGTCCCCTGTGACTAAAGGGTATTTGCCCTGTCTGGTGAAAGATCACTGACCATTGGCTCGCGGGAAGGGTCGTGTCCTTGCTCCCCTTTGCCCACTCCCCCTTTCCCCGTCACAACCCAGGGGAAAGGCGCAGTCTGGGTCACCCCGGCATGGTCACCAACACCAAGGGCTGTCTTAGGGGAGCGTAGCTGCACCCGTCCAGTGCCAGTGTGAGTTCCTGAAGCTTCCAGCCGCTGGTCCTGGACGGGCGAGCTAGGGGGCATGGGGTGCAGAACTGCGGGGACAGGAAAGGAGCTCCGGGCATGAGAAAAAGCGCGGAAGGCTGCTGCTCTGGGCTACTCCTTGTCGTCCACGAAGTCCTCAAGCTCCTGCAGCACTCGCAGGCGGCCACTGGCGTCTATGCGGCGCTTCTCTCGGATGAGGTCCTCCAGGCTGTGGAAGCGGGCCGTGTGGACTTTATTCTCCTCCAGATGCACCTTGAGATAATACTGCTGCTGCGGAGGTGGTGTGCCTGCCGGGACCTCCCCGCCAGCCTTGAACTCGCGCTTTCCAAAGCGGCACCAGGCGGCGAAGCTCTCGGAGTTCGTCCAGCAGATCTCCTCGCTCTTGAGGCCCAGGTGGCCGCAGGCGTTCTGCACCACCAGCTCGGCCACCAGCGGGCGGTAGCGGTACCAGCTATTCACCACCCGGCCCACGTTGGCCGCGCCCGCCTGGTACAGGCTGTCCTGGCGGATCTCGCCTTGGTGCAGGTGGATGATCTGCCCGCCGCCCACGTAGACGGCCCAGTGCGGGGCTGGAGCAGGCTGCTCGGTCGCGGGCTGTAACCACAGCAGCTCCAGCAGGTCGCCGGGCTCGCAGATCGCGGGCAGTGCGGTGACCGCGTATACACTCAAGTCGGCGCCCTGAGGGCCGCCGGTTACTTTGGAAAAGATGCATTCCTGGCCCCGGAAGGCGGAAAACTGAGTCTCGTTGAGGACGAGTTGGTGCAGCAGGTGGTGGTGGTGGCGGCTGGGGCTCTCTGGGCAGGGGCTGCAACCTGGGGGGGCCTTCACACCAAACTTGTCCGGCTGCCCGTGTTCATCCAGGTCCTCCTCCTCATCCGAGAAGAAGTAGGCAACCCCGACCCGCAGCTCGTCCTTCTCAATCCCAGATGGGTCCCCAGTGGGCAACTCGCTGTAGTTGAGGTGGGTGATGCGGTCCAGTTGGTTGCCCATCAATGACGCGGCGAGGCCAGGGCCAGGAACTGAGACCTAGCAAGAGAGAGAGGACAGACACCATCAGAGTCCAGGATGACCCTCCTGGTGTCCCCTTCCCAGGATGTTCAGTTTCCCAGGGGCCTGCAGCTTGGCTAAGCACGGCACCAAAGTCGCCTGCGCCTGTCAACTTTGCAGGTCCTCCCTGGGGTAGGAAAAGGGACACAGAAGAAGCCGCCAGTCTGGAGGGCCAGAGCAGACACCATACCTCTCAACCAGCCTCCGACTCTGCCCGGGAACCCTGCCCTGTAACTTCCACAGGAGAAATCACAGGCGGGCTAGAGAGCATGCGGGGTTCAAGTGGGCGAAGAGAGCGCAGATTCTGGCAGGGTGGGAGGTGGACACCCAGACGGAAAGGTGGGTGTCAAGTGAAGCCCTAAGACCCAAAGCTAGCGCAAGCTGAGCTCACATCGTGGTTGCCATCCTGTGCAGCCCACCTGCCCGTTTTGCGCTGGTCACACCCCATCCCTGACAGCGGCTTGCACAATGACAGACTCGCTAAATGCATTCACTTGACATCAGCAACATTTTGCACACTTGGAGTCCAGACACTGACAGCCTGGTACATACACCCACAGCGTTAATGTCATACACCCACAATGACACATCTTGGCGACCACACACTGTCAACTCCCCCCCCAATTCCTACACAATTCCGGACATACGCCTGCACACTTGCCAGTGCACGGACCCTCAAGCACCGGGGCACACCTGCCCACGCAGGCAGGTACACTCTGCCCTCTCCTTGCTTGCCTTCTCTCTAGCAGAGTCAATCGGACTGCGCCAGGGCGAGGCAGCTCTGTCTAAAATAACCTAACAAAGAGACAGGGGAAGCAAGGCGAAACCGGTGGTATTAGTACGGTGTGTGTGTGTGTGTGTGTGTGTGTGTGTGTGTGTGTGTGTAAAAGAGGTCTGCTTTCAACCCAAAGAGCCCCTCTCTTTCCTACCCCAGCATACGATCCACACAATCGGACGAAGAAAAACCATTTTTTTTTTAAGGCAAAGAAAGCGGCTTATCCGTACCCGTGATTTCCCTGCTCCCGAACTCCTTTTAAAGTCTCCAGGTCCCCATGGGTGCTGTGGAGGCGGCAGTGGCGAGTGGGTCCTGGCGGCGCGTGGGACTGCGGTTCAGATCTACCCGGAGGCAAGCAGTGCGGTGAGGTGCCCAGAGTGGTGCGGGTGCGCTCCGTGTCTACGCTGGCTTGGGCGTCTGCTCCACCTGGCAAGTCCTGGCTCCACTCAGCTTTCCACAGCCGCGCCGACGACTCTTAAATCGCCTGAACAGCCGTTTTCCAGGCCCGTCCCGGAACGCGCCTATTGGCCGGAGCGAGTGCCCGAGCCCTGCCAATCTCTGCTGAGGGTGGGATCAGGGGCGGGTTTCCTTTATGCTCCGCCCTTCCCAGCCCCCCCNCCCCGCGTTCCCCAATCTCACTGACTTGGGAGCGTAGGTGTGAGCACCGTGGGGGAGCGCACCAGGGGCGTGGTTTGTGCACCCAGCTGCTCCTTTGCAACCGAGTCCCTGGCAACTGAGAACACAGTCCGCCCGCGTTCGTGTTCTGTATTCCAAGGGGACAGATTCCAGAAAGAAAGCTGAGTTTGAGGGTGGAGGAGAAAAAAAAAATCCACACTGGTTCAGGCACTGCGAGTGGCTGGGAACCTGGAACCGCGTCTTTGAGGATAGCACTTGGGGCTTTGATGGGACTTCGGAGTCTTGTTTGGCTCCTGACTGTCGCGGAGTCGCTTCTGTTCCTATCAGTCACAGACGCCTTAGGAATTGCAGGACGGCGCTCAGCCCCTGTCCTTTGAGCCAAGTGAAAGTGCTGACCCAGCGCAGGCGCCTGAATTTAAAAGAGCCCCCGTAGGAGTCAAAGGCTACCAGAATGTTTGAACCTTAGCTACCCCCTTCCCTGAATGGGCCTGTGACTTCAACCTCCCATTTCTCATGAAAGGATTGAAGAATCTCAAACGCTGCTAGTTGTTACCTAGTGCATGAAACTGCTTCACAATTCTAGAACTAAGGAATTTGGTTTGGTTTGGGGTGGGCGTGGGGTTGCGGAGTTGGGGGAGGAGGTGTCTGTTAATCCTTGAGGATAGAAACTCAGAGAATGAACGTGCTAAAGATACTGGGTGCTACAAGATGACCTTCGTAAGTGAAAATTCTAGACTACCATTTTCCAAACTTCACTGCCCTATGTTATGGAAGAGTTCTTAGAATTTGTGGTTCCTGTCTTAATGCTACCTTACACTCAAGCCAATGTTTCTATACACCCTACCCCATTCTGCCCTTTGGGCAGCTGGTACACACTCAGAGCCCGTTTCCTTTCATTACAAACCTGTTTCCATTTACCTGCCTAACTGAACGTGTGCTTTAGGCTGCCGACTACACAGCTGAGTTCCCATTGGCTGATGCAGGATGGGCTTCCTCAAGTAGTAACCAAAGGGAAACTGACCACAGCGGCCACCTTCTCTGCACTAACAGGTTAAGTGGACCATTTCATCCCCAGACTTCTATAGGGTCTTCCCTAATTATCTGACAGATTCCCAAGGTCAGCCAGCACCAACAATCTAGTTTAGGGGAAGTCCAGTTAGTTTTTAAACAAACTGTAGTGTTTGTAGAAGGACTAAATCTTGTGTCACAGTATTAAAAAAAAAAAGGAACAAAAGCCAAGTGTTTAAAAGAAGCTGGCTAGTTGGCCTAGGTCCATAGGAGAATGGTATGAGTTGTCTGACTCGCTCTGCTAAACTGTCTCCCAGGATCTTTCCAAGGTGCATGGCCTCCACTTGATGCTCTTTTTGGCTTTGTTTTCATGACTGTGCTGTCTACCTTCATTGCCCTGGAGTGTAGTGATTAATCAAAGCAGAAACTTAATAAGTATTGATGAAAGAGATGATTTTAAATCAGCCATCTGTATAGTTGTTTCTGTTTAAATCATTTCTGAAAATTGGCCATTGAATAGGAAGGGTCTATATAGGCTCATATTTTTGTGTTCTTGGTTAGTTGGTGGAACTGTTTGAGAAGGATTAGGAGGTGTGGCCCTGTTGGAAGAGATGTGTCATTGTGGGTGGACTTTGAGGTTTCAGAAGCCCAGGCCATTCCCAGTTCTCTCTGTCTTTCTCTGTCTCTGAGTCCCCTCCCCCTCTCTTTCCCTTGCACTCGTGGATACAGTTGTAAAGCCTAAGCTAATGCTCCAGCACCATGCGCACGTTCCTACTGTCATGCTCCCACCATGATGGTCATGGACTCTAACCCTCTGAAATGCTAACCCCCAAATAAATGTTTTTGTTTTATAAATTGCCTTTTGGTCATTGTGTCTCTCCACAGCAATAGAATAGTAACTAAGGCAGTTCACATAGAAGTTGTTAGAAAGCAAGTTGTCCTTGAAAGTACTAACTTCAGGTTCCAATAGCCCTTCTAATATTTTCATACGTAATAAGCAACTCGTGTCTTGGCTAGGAAGTCAAGAGAGTTTAACAAGTAATTTCTGAAATCATGAAGTGTTGTTCTTGTTATCAACTGGACTTTGGAATGTTGGGGAGATGGGGTCTAATCAAATATAGGAGATGAAGTCATTAAAAGCAGTGCAGCTTTTGATTTTAAATAACCTTAAGTTTTAGCCCTCCATTCCCAAAGTCAACGTCATACACCTGGGTAGCCGAAAAGCCATTCAGTCCTACCTGTTGTGTTTGGTACCACCCAGAGTGCAGAATGAGCAGGCTGCTCTTTGCTTCTTAGTTTTCTACTGCTCCCAAGGATATTTCATGTAAAATAGTGTGATACTTTCCTTAAAGTTTAAATGCCACTATGCATATTTTGTTTCTCTCTTCTATTCCCTCTCCCCTGCCAGGATGAAAAGCTGATTGCTTTGTTCACAAGGGAGAATACATACCCAGGAGGCCCTCTGAAACATAATGAAACTGGGGGAAGAAGGAAGCTAAGAGTAAAGTGAGGTGTAGGCAGAAACTACTTGTTTATTCCCAGTCACCCAGACCAGAATAATCAAACAGGAACTTTATTAATTACAATACTGCTTGGCCTATTAGCTCAGGCTTCTTATTAACTAGCTCTTGCATCTTATACTAACCCATTTCTATTAATCTGTGTATTGGCAAAAGGCTGTGACTACTGGTAAGGAGCTGGCATCTGTCTCCTACGGCAGCTACTTGGCATCTCTCTGACTCTGCCTACTCTCTCTATATCTCTTGCCTGGCTGTATTCTGCCCTGCTATAGGTCAAAGCAGCTTCTTTATTAACCAGCAGTATAAAACATTCATAGCATACAGAGGGGAATCCCATCAGTGAGGTCTATGTGTCTGCTCTATATAAACTTTGACAATTACAAAGAGAAAAAATAGAAAGAACCCAGCATTTAGAAATGCTCATGTTCACCAGAAGATAATGTTTGTGAATTGTTTTGTGTTAATTATTTTAAGCCCATATCCCATGATTCTACACAGAAGAATTACAGAGGCATCAAAACTAGAAGATAGTAGTTAAAAGCTCAACTGGATGTCAACTAAGTTTGAACTGTGCTTGAACACTTGGAAGCTTACCTTGGTTGTCAGTTTCTTATCTGTATAAAAGGATAGATAATAATAGCATCTGCCTCATGAGGCTGCTGCACATTTTTGGATCTGAGTGTAGTGCCTGACACACTGATCCTTCGTCAGTCCTATCTTGTTATTATTATTATTATTATTATTATTATTATTGATAGAATCAGTGAGAGAATCCTATGCTTCAGTTATGGTAACAGCTATAGCTTAGGTGTCCAAGGCTGTCCTTACCCAAGGTATGGAATTGCTTCTAAGGGTTTGAAGAGCCTTTTGAGCACCCTGAGAGCAGGTCTGTATCTAAAACTCTCTGAGCATTTATATATGTGAACTCTTGGACTAATCATACCTGAGTATCCAGAAGACTTTGAATCATTTAGATGAACATTTCAAGTGTGAGTAACAGGGATGGGGAAATCTTGGAATGACTTAATGGTTCTCTATCTGTATGTTACTTTTTCCTGTTGGTGCCATTTTTCTTCTTTCCCTCTTTGCTTCTGCTTCATCACCAGAATAGTCTTTCTTTCAGATTTTACAACTGAATCCTTGGGTCCTTGGGTTTTGGGGTTCTTGGATTAGGCTGTGTCATCCCTTCAGCTGACTCTGGAGGAAACGACTCAGCAGTGTGTGTTTTCCCCCAACACTGATTTCTATCATTGTCTGCTAAGCAATGCTCTTGTTTTTAATTATCTGTCCTACTTTTAGCATGTATCACTTAGTGAAATAAACTGTGCCAGTTCCTGTCCTTGGCTTTCTTAGGCAGTTGGCATGCTTACCAAAATCTGTATTGAAGAATACTCTGTAGCCACTTGGGAGCAGAGGCTGCTGCTTCACCAAGCCCGTTGCTTTCTTTAGGGGCTCTTGCTAAATGCCAAGACCCAGAATGCAGTGTGAATGGATGTAGACTAAATCATTCACTCTCAGATTGATCTTCTGAATGGTTAATGTGATCGTCCTTGAAGGACCCAAGCTAGAATTCCTAAGATCTGCAAGATGGAAGCATCATTAGACAGAAGGAGACCATAGTTCCTGAGTGGCTGTGTACAGCAGATAATGCCCTTTCCCAAATGTGTTGGACTGTGGTAAAAGGAAACAAACCATATTGAGTGAAGACTCTGGAATATTAGTGCTTATCTGTAATAACAGCTACTCTATAGAGTTTGTTCATCTCAAAATAACAACTGTTTCTATGTTTCTTTTTCTCTTAATATCTTCCTGTTTTCAAGATTGACTTGCCTGGGGTCCCTGAGGTCTTTTAGCAAGTTCACATCACCCAGATAACTTTGAGGTGGTGGTCCTTCACACATACTGATCTATGATACAAGCTCAGAATTTAAGGAATCTGCAATGGCGGCCTTGCCTTCCTTGTGTCCCATCTCAGATCTCCCTAGTGTTCTCCCAAAATTCCCATAGCTCCCCGGGATGAACTTATTCATGTTCACTAAATATCCTCACTGCTGTCATATTCTTCTCGACTACATAAACGGTGGGGTAACCTTATGGCTAAGAGTAACAGGAACCCTGCTTCCTTCACCCATTCTCATGTATGGACATTGAACCCTGCTTCCTTCACATATTCTCATGTATGAACATAGGACCCTGCTTCCTTCACCTGTTCTCATGTATGAACATTCACATGTTCTACTTCTCCTTAGTTGGCCTCCTGGGAGTTTGAACTTGACTTTCACCATTTGTTGTTATTTTTGTTTATTTCAGTTTCAATTCCTGTCTATAAATGAATTCTTATTAAAGTACATTTAGTGACATATTACCATTGAATTTCTAAAGACTCATGAATAGTCTCCAAAAAAGCCTTCAGGAGTTATGTGTTTCATATTTTCCAGTGTTTGTATTATGCAAGGATGTCTACACTAAGCATAGGTGTGTCCCTCTTGTGTGTCTTCCTGTGTGTTCTCTTGCACTCTCAGGCATGCTTTGGGGAGGTTTACTATAACTTTTGGCGGTTATCCTGGGTTGCAACTACACATACCTCAGTTATTTCTTGTTTGTTTGTTTGTTTTTGTTTCCTTCTTCATCCAGCTTCTACTCAACATGTACAGCTCTTTCAAGTGCCATTCTAATCTATGTCTCCTCTGTCCATCCTAACCATGGCCATCTTTTGTGTTCTTATAACACGGAGTGTGTGTTAGCCGTGAGATGTCAAAGATGTCAAAATACTTCAAAACCAACTCATGTCATAGATGGATTTTTTTATTTCATTTTATTTTCCTGGGCAGACTAAGAAGTCCTTGAGGGAAAACCCCCAAGAATAGTCAAATTTGCATGCCTTCTGTCAAACATGAATGAGGCTTGGTACCTACTATTACTTCGTGGAATTGGCCAGACTCGATTCATGCATGCATGATGGTCTCTATCTTAAGTACCAAGCTTTCAGTGTTTGTGTTTGTTTCATTTTCTTTTTTTTTACTACCTTGAACACACTAACATCCAACACATGTTTTAAAACAGGTCCCGTACAAGAATGACAGCTATGTAATATGCAGCCATTGGGCTTTCAAATTGTCCTCTGACATCATTGGTATGGATGAGAAAAATGCAGAATCTCCATGCTGGACATGGTTCAGTGGGCAACAATAGAGACCGATTGATTCTTTTCTCTGACTTCCATAGGGGCACAATGTGCACATTTACACACACACCATTGAGTAAGTGTGACGACCCTTATTCAAATCCCCAAATTACCTACAAAAATTCAGGCATAGTCCAGTACAATTGTAACACTGGTAAGGTAGTGGGGATGGGTGGACACTGAAGAGAGACAAGAGTATCACTGGGGCTTGTGCTGACTCACCAACCTACTGAAGAAAGAGCAAGCTCCAAGTTCAATGAGAGACTCTGTTATAAGGGATTAAGTTTGAGAACAATAGAGACCGATTGATTCTTTTCTCTGACTTCCATAGGGGCACAATGTGC
>LOJH01005159.1:0-15483 GCA_001685095.1 Ellobius talpinus | reverse complement strand
TAAAGAGAGATATTGGAGTTCAATCTTCTAAGTCTGTGAAAGATTTGTGACTTATTTCTAATATAAAATTTATTAGATAATTTAAATATTTCAAGCTATATTTTCCTTCTTTAAAGCAGAAATGGAGTTAGCATAATTTTTGTGTTGACGACATTAAAACTAGGTGACAACTCTGACTTTTTATGCCTTGGTCTTTGTGACATTTTCGTATTTAAGAAATTCTCGTATTATTGTGCCTTACAAAGAACAGTTATTACTTTTCTACATTTAAAATCGATTGATATTCCAAGAGTTATATAACTAATAAGCGGCAGAGATAAATTTTCAAACTAAGTGTCTAGGTCAGTCTTAAACTTCATTTCTTTATTGTGCAAATTATTTCCCTGGGACTGAATGAGCAGCCCACTAGAAGGCAAATGGAGAGCCATTCAGCGATGGGCTATTGCATTTCTGATGTGGATGCTCTGCTCTATTTCTTTGGCATGTTGTACAGGAATATTCTATAATGTGAAGTTTTTACCTTCTAGTCAAGATTTTTGAGTTTTCCTGCTTTCTCTTGTGGTTGTGATTCCTTCAATTCTCAAGTCAGTTTCTTGAGAACTCATTCTTCTCAACTACAATATATTAGTAAGTCAGGCATATACCGAGGTTTGTGGTCACACATTTCATTTGTCCCTCTTGGATTTGTGGGCAGGCATTCAAATGCACAGTGATTTCATGCCCGGGAAGCCTCAAGAACCATAGATCAGCTGGCAGACCGACTGTGAAACATGCAATGTTTATGATGATCTATGTTGTATAATCATATGAGATAGATTGCATATATAATGCTCATCAGTGTGGAGTCATCTGGGGAAGCATCTGTTGAATTTTGTTTGCCAGCTTGAGGAAAAGATATTGCCAAGTGTTTGGCAAAGGCATTTATGTGCTTATTGTATGAAGCAAATTTATACTTTTTACTGGGACTCCCAGGGTGAGAGGGAAGCTACACTTTCCTCAGCAGAGAAGTAACCATAGGGCCACACCCAACATTCCACACTCCACTGGAGATGCACCATATGCCACAGGATCCTCAAGGGGTTTGACAGCAGAGAGTTTATGCTAATGGATTCATTTACTTCAGTGTAAAAGCACAGCTGGAAAATATTCTTCTTAAGCAATAAGAACATCAAAGCATGCATTTGACGCGCACTCCCAAAGACACAAGTTTACAACTGAGGTGTTTGCTGTGATTCTAGGTGTCCACACAAGTCTGTAGATTCAGAAATGTAAAAGATGGAACTTCGCATTAAATCATATGCTAAGTTTTATTCCCGTTCACCTCTGACCGAAATTATATATGTATAAAATAGTTATTGGAAAATATTTCCATGAAAATGCATTTTTAAAAAAAAAACTCTCAAGACACAAATTGCTAGGATCAAATAAAACTATAGTCCATTGGCAATGCTAAAATGCAGCTTTGCTTTTATCCGTATGTTTTGAAGATAATCTCACACTCAGTTTTTGGTGCAACATAGAACATATATTTTTTTTCTCAGACTGTCATCATCTTTAGTTTATTATATAATTTTGTAGCATGAAATAAGAATCCATGAGCAGGAATCTCTAAACATTCTTCTACTTTGAAAGTACCACACTCTAGAAAAATAATCTTTCAAAATTTCTTTTTTTTCATTTTTTAAAACATCTTTTTTTAAAAATTGATTCTTGGGAATTTCACATCATTTACCCCAATCCTACCCATTTCCCACTTTTTCCACATACACTCTCCATGCTTATAATGTCTCCTTCAAAAGAAAATAAAAAATAAAATTAAAAATGATGCCATACTTGAACCACTCCGCTCCTTTGTCTTTCCTGTCTCTTCATATCCATCCATCGCAGCATCGTTGGAAACTGTGGTGTGTCATTCAGTGCACCCTTCTGCCCAAGCAGCTATACGTGCAAATGTTTACTATAATAAGTGGTTGGTCTGGTTCAAGGCCTCTGATCTCTGCTACATCACCAGTCCTGGATCATGATTTTCCTCAGATATCCTGCTGTTGCCCAGAGTCATGGAGAGCCTGTGGCTATGGATCCACAGTACTGCCTCCTTTCAGGAACTCCAGCAGCTCAAAGATAGAGTAGATGTCGGGGTCCTGGGTCCTGTTTTAAACCAGGATGGCAATGCAGTCCGGGCCTGCATTGACGTCCCCTTGCCTCGGGCAAGGGACATGGCCAGATCTCCAGCACCCATGTCACTGCTGGCAGTGTAGGTCAGCTACAGACAGGGTCAGCTCTTGCCCTCTAGGGCTGGGGCTATCTCAGCATGGCACTCTGAAATCAATACGGCTTCAGGTGGTAGCTGCAACCACTGGCATCAGCATGGCCTTTGTTGGGTCACATAGACCTCAGATATCAACACAGACTCTGACTGTAGTAGGACCACAGACCCAGACATGACACTCAGTGGCAGCTGGCCCTAGACATGATCATGGCCTCAGGTGGCAGCAGAGACTCCTCATGTTGGCCTGTTCCTCACTGCTCTCATGTCTCCAGTTCCACCTCTCTCCTCAGCAAACGAACCACCCCTCTTTCTCTCCAATCTCTCCAACACATACTCTATCTTTTCCATCTCTTCATCACATGTTTGTCCATTGCAGTGACATCCGCCCTCCTGGGCTGCAAGGATAGAGCGGGTGCTTCTTAAATTTTCTTTCACGATACCCTACATGTGATGTTCTTCAACTATCTCTTCCCCATTACCTTGTCTTCTCCCTACATTCCACCTCCTCCTATTTTCATGCCCTCTTTTTAGTTGGATTATACTTATATTATTTAGGATTGTCTACCTTAGAGTGATGGGGAGTTAACCACTTGGTAAACAGACATTTACCAGTGGCTACATCACTTAGGAATATAATTTTACTTTCTCCAGGAAACATTAACTGCATGTAATTTCTCTGGAAGGGATGAGCCTTCTAAACACCTCCGCATTCTGTGATGGAATGTTTGTGGGGTCTATATTGGTTCAGACATTATAGTGAAAAGCACTAGTATTGTGAGTTCATGTGTGCAACAACCAACCACACAATGTCCAGAAGACAATCTTTCACGTCACTCCTTCCCAACCTCTAGGGCAAATATTCTTTCTATTCTGCCTTCTGCCATGATCCCTGTGCCTTGTCAGGAATGATACGGATGCTCCATTAAAGGCTGATCATTCACTAGTCACCAGCTCACAGCACTTTGACCTTTTAAACGTCTCTCTATGCCATTGCCTGCTACAGACAGAAGGTTTGCTGACCAACTATGTGACCAATATCAACTATGGTTAGAAACGTAAGTATTTTGAAGGCAATTTGACATCATATCCTTAAGGAAAAAAAAAACAACCCAGCAGTATAAGGTATAAGGTCTCCCCTAAAACCACTGGTTTTGAGCAGGATTCCAGTACTGTGTATCAGTTATCACTATGAAGCAGGCCTAGAATCAGTTAGAAAGGGGTTTGTTAGTTCTGTAACAATTATGCCACTATTGCTTCCACTGGCATAGCTTTCCATGAAGGTTGGTTGGTATTTCAGCTCCCAGAGTTCACAGCTGAGTAAGATTGCTGACGGCTTTTCTCTCCCAGCAGAATTCATAAACCACAAGGCCTGGGAATAGTTATTCACAGGGACATTAATTATGTTCATTTATTTCTGGGAATGAATTCCAATACCATTTACAAATTAACTTATTTCTTTCTTCACAGTACCTTGACCAGATCAATTAAAATTGATCCTCTGAACTTAACACGCTGATTTTTAACCTTATATATTTTAGAGCTATGAGAGATTCATGATTCTCTCTATTAAAATAACTATTTATGATTTTTCTTCACATGCCAAGGGATATACTTTTGACATTTTTAAAGATTTCAGGAAAAATTGTTTAGCCTCTGCCCCACCCTGTTTAGAATGCTAAGAAATTGAACTGGCCTTGAACTCTTCCATAGCATCCCCCAAGCACACCAAGTACTGATAGTAAAAGCATTTTCCACTGCACTCCGCTAACGCTTGTCCCCTTGCCTTTCTAAGACAATATAACATATTCAAACACATTTTCTATAGTGAGTGCTGCATGTAAATACAATTTCATCATGAAATCCATCATCAAGATTTTTGTTTCCTCTTATAGGATGAATCTATTTTGAAACTTATTAGTCATAGACAAATTAGGAAAATGTTTCTTCCTGATTTGTTATTGTGTTATAAATGTCTTGTCACTAACCAATTGCACATGGCACAGTCTTGGTCTGAATTACTCTGCTTGTGGTGTAATTGTCTTCATCTTTTCTATTGCTAAAATCTAGATGCTATATGAAATGATATCCTAATTAGCTTTGTCACCATTGGATAAGTTTGGGATTTATAGAACGTGGCTTAATTTTTGGAGGTTTAGCAAACTATGAGATATTTGTTATAATGGTACTTTACAAAACTTACTGTTGCATAGCCAATTTGAACTAAATTAGTATTCTGAAAATAGAAATTATTAATAGTATATACATAAGAATTACTAGTCAATCACACTGTATAAAAATTTCTGAAAGAAATTTTGAGTAAAAGAATTTTAAGCTCCTAAAAACATATCAGCAATTTTATCTTCAGTCTATCAAAATATAAGTCCTATTGGGAAAGTTGATGATTTGAAGAAATTTTGGGGGGTGCTGGTGAGGTGAATGAGAGCATGGTGGAGGTTCTGACTGTAAGTATCATTTCAGGAACCTACATGGTGAAAGGGCAGAACTGACTTTTACAAGTAGTCCTCTGGTGTGCCACATAGCATGCACATATACTCAGACACAATGCATGAATAAATGTGAAAAAACAAACCTATTAGTCATATGACAAATTTTACACACAAGGGACTTCCTTAGAATTCTAAAGAACTGCAACCTTTAGATTCTAGAGAAATGTTCAAGTGTAGGCAATTTAGTAGTAATTAGTAAGTTTTCATATAAATATATATACATACAACCTCCTTATGCTTATATATGCAGACAATTACTGCAAAGGTTAAACAGTGGTCATTATTGGTACTTGTACTTATTTAGCAAATGTGCTTGGAAATGTTATGGATAATGTGTGCTTTAACATTAGGAGCTGTATATAAATTACACACATGTTCTTTGACTATGTCTATCACACACATGCACACACACATATACACATCCCTTAATTATCTTCATTTCTAGCATTGAAGAGAAATGTTGGCTATTTAATTTAACAATACACTATGAAGTTAACTGTATCTGCATATACAATCTCATTTGAATTACTTAATGTTTTGCAAATACATATGTATGTGTATAAGTGATAAACTAAAAGAAATACAAAATTATTAGGCAATGGAATTGACCTCATTTAAATTGGACCAACTTACGAAGTCTTCGATAGAAACTTTCTTTTCATTTTTGTCTCCACTAAATTCTATTTCAGATTATAATTTACCTTCAGTCATGGCTAGTTTTTATGTCAACTTGAGAGAAGCTAAAGTCATCCTAGAGGTGAGAGATCAATTCATAAAATGCCCTTATAAGAACAGGTTGTTGGCATACCTGTAGAGCATTTTTTTAAATTAGTAATTTATGTGGGGGGGTTCCAGCCCATTGTTGATAGAGCTACCGCTGGGGTGATTGTTGCCTGTTCTATAAGAAAACAGGCTCAGCAAATCATGAGGAACAAGCCAATTAGTAACACTTTATAGCCTAAACATAAGCTTTTGCTTCCAGGTTTATGCAAGATTTGAGTTCTGCCTTGGCATCTTCCAATGGATTATGATCAAATAAACCTTTTCCTGTCCAACATGCTTTTGGTTATGGTGTTTCATCAGAGAAATAGTAATCCTTATATGGTGGCTGAAAGAAAATGATCCCGAAAGGGAGTTGCACTATTAGGAGGTGTGGCTTTGTGTGAAAGGGCTTGCTGGTTAGCAGTTTCAGTCTATCATGACCTGGCAACTTTTTCCAAAGATCCTAGACATGGAGATTCCTTCTACAATGCAATTTCCTTCTCTCTACCTGACCTTATCTGGAGAATGTCTCTGGGCCCAAGAACTGATCTTATCTGAAAGCTGTCTTTAAGCCTGGATGCCTGATTTCTCTAGGGTGACCCTAGGCACAGTTTCCTGCAAGAAGCCCCCTGCCACATATACGGTAACTAAGACTTATATATTAGGATCTCTACTAGAGGACCCTACTGCCACAAATGAAGCCTTGTGATAGAACCATGCCTCTTAATGCAAATTAGGGTTTGTCCCCAGACTCTCCAATTTTATATATTTTCCATAACTGAAATAAAGCTGAGACGATTCACTAAAGTCTCTCCTGAAAGACTGTTTCCAACATGTTCACGTGCCATAGAAGGATCTCTCTCATCACTTCTGCCTCTTTGCCTTTGTACACTGATGGACCACAAGAACAAAGGAGAGAACCCTTACAGCTTTGTTGGAGTAGGTTTGGCCTTGTTGGAGGAAGTGTGTCACTTTGGAGGCAGGCTTTGAGGTCTTATAGTTGTTCAAGCCACACCCAGTGTCTCATACCACTTCCTGTTTCCTGCATGTCAAGATGTAGGACACACAACTACTTCTCCAGCACCATGTCTGTCTGTGCAAAACCATGTCACACCATGACTAAAATGGACTAAACCTCTGAAAATGTAACCACCCTAACGAGATGTTTTCCGTTATAAGAGGTTCCGTGGTCAATGTGACTCTTCACAGCAGTAGAAACTTTATCTAAGACACCTAACGAGACACCTTTCTTATTTACATACCTATGATTTCTAATTCTTTTAAGAATTAGAAAGTTTACTTTATAGTCATCTATGGTTATAAAGCCCATAGTGGTCCTCCATTTTAGAATGTTTAGCACTTGAAAACAATAGCAAGTGGCTATATTGTTAGTGTATTACCTAGATGTCATAATATACATGAATGCCATTAGGAAAAAATCAGCATATTAAGGTTTGGGGTAATTTTGAAATCTATGCAGAGGTTGTGGTATTCTGGGTGTTTTTATACATTTCAGTCAACCTTCAACATCGCTGTCCACATTACCATTCTCTCCACGCTACAATTAACAGAAAAGTCATCTGCACTTTTTCTACTTACCAGGCAAGCTATACTAGTTAAGATGTTTTCTATTTAGTTAGCTCCTCATGCAAAATGGGATTCTTTTTAATTATGATGGCCATTCTCTATAATACTTTGACTTAACTATAGAAGAAACAAGAAAGATATTCAGAGACAGGTTACTTACAAACTGTTTGAGACTAAACCTGTCATCTTGCTCACAATTCTGCTTAAGTGCTACATTTAATATGTGCCAATATGAAGTATACATCCTGATGGAAATTAAGATGGAAGATAAAAAATGAAATGCTGAGGTTTAAGGACTTGTAAAATATTTATGAAAGTATGCTTCTGAATACAGGAAGCAGTTCACATTAGATGAGTTCAAAATACGAGAGTTGAAAAAATAAAGACTATTCAAGAAGTTTTGTTGTAAATAACAGAGAAGAAATATGAGTGTAACTTGTGGGACCTGAGAGCCACGTGATGATTTATTTCAAGATGAAGGATCTAGACAGGAGGATATTTCAAGACAGGCAGGAGTCACTGAAGTAAAGCGAATGAAAGATTTTGGTGGAAGCATAGGAAAATTGAGAGTGTACGGGAGATCCCAAAGGAACTGCAAGTAGAAAGCATTTAGGGCCCCAGATGGATGGATGCAGTAGACAAAGCTCTTTTGGTTACAAGTGACTGAATATCAGTTTGAACTGGCCACAAATACAGAGGATAGGTATTGCTCTATATAAGCAAATTGCTGTATTTTCCTTTCTTGCTCGTTCTCAACATCAATATGTTTGTTTCTTTGTTTCAATTTTAGAAGTTTCAGAGAAACTAGTTCTATCAAATTATAATAATCTGTTAGTTCATATTTTTTCAAATTCTCAGCCTAAAAAGAAAGGTACAGTTTCAGAAAGTTATGAAGTCAGTTCAGTTTGATTTCCTTTTCTAGAACCAATAACCTGAGCTTAGCCACTCACAGATGGGACACAGCAACTTCACACTGTGTTTCTAGTTTATCTCTCTCTCTCTCTCTCTGCATTGGTGAACTTGTTTGTGTTTTGAGATGATCTCTCCTAACATATGTGAAGTTCATCTCGAACTCGTAGTACATTTTGCATTACTATAAGTAGGTGTGGTTATTAAAGCAAGTTAGGCTTCATGGTCTCCTTTTCAGTTTACTGGTGTATTTAACGCAAGTCAAAAACCACATAAAAGAAGGGAAAGGGTGAAAGGTTAAACAATTAAACAATGTAGACTTCTCTGGTGTTACATGAACTGCTATGCATTAGGAACCATGGTGAGCTATGAGCTTTATGAACCAGACTAACGATTATAAACCTTAGCTGGATTGTGAGATTGGTTCTTTGGTTGGTATGACCTTTTTTGGAATTGGTTGAATTTTTTTTAATCAAAACAGATCTTTTATGTTTGTAAGAAAAAACTATCTCAAAATAAATTATAGCCACTTTATAACTTTAAATAGGAAAAGTAAGACATGACTATAAAGACAGGGCATTGGCATTCTGGGAAAAAATAAAGCAAGGAATCTGTCTACATTGTACTAGAAGATTAAGTGAACTGACAGGTCAACTTTATTTTAAAGACCAATAGCATCAGTATAAATAAACAAGGCAAGGAGGCATTTTTGATTCTCTGCTTCATTTGATAGTCACAGGGAGCCTGGTGATTGTTTCACACACGGAGGGAGTGGTGCTGCCTTGTCTGCTTGCTTTACACCTGGAATCTTCCACCTTACCCCTACAGTCAGAAAGGCAATGAATTAACTATGTCTCATTT
Organism: Ellobius talpinus; assembly: GCA_001685095.1. Classification (NCBI taxonomy): domain Eukaryota; kingdom Metazoa; phylum Chordata; class Mammalia; order Rodentia; family Cricetidae; genus Ellobius; species Ellobius talpinus. The sequence goes on along the minus strand of LOJH01005159.1, from coordinate 6,588 downwards.
TCTGTCCCCACTTCCTTTTTACTATAAATATGAAAAGTAAGTCTTTTGCTTTGGGTTCCCTTTATGTCTAGAGAAAAGTTGAAGGAATGATGTGGAGTTGCTATGTTCTCCTTCCTCACTCTGCGGAGATATAATCTTACAAAACTTTACCACTTTTGTTCAAATTGAGAATTCAACATTGCTGGGATTGTTGTCAATGCAAACATTTTACTTGAATTTTTCCAGCTTTTCAATTACTATCAATTTTTTTTTATTTCCCCTGATCCAACCTAGAACAGTTCTATTTTGTTTTGATTTCCACCGCTTCTGCTATCTTCCTGTTTCTGTCATTTTGCTCTGGCTTTCCCATTCTCTGATCATATCATCTTTTTCCTTTCCAAGCCTCCTTCCTTTTCCATCATTTTATTTTATCTAATTGTTTCCTGACAAGGGATAAATATTAAAAAGGGAAATATTTTGCTAGGTAGTGAGTTATCTTGGGAATTTGAATAACAACCTGGAAAAACAGTATGTCAAAATGGAATTTTTCAATTTTGTTATTGTAGTACTGTGAGGAATTGAGAAAAATTAAACATAAAATCTCAATCAATTACACTCTTTTAAAATCTTGTTTTGATAGAAATTAGTTGCCTTATATAATAGAATGTTTGTATATTGGATTCTTCTAAAGCAGACTTAGAAACTATATTTTATAACATAATGGGAGTGATTGTTGGGGACTGCTACTTGAAGACATTGCCAGTACCTGGAATCTGCTCTTAAGCTCAGTTGGGATGTTACAATACTTAGATGTAGTCTTAAAGTTTAAGCAATTAACTATGAAACTATGATTCCAATAGCAAAGCAAAGGCAGAAAAGCAAAGCATTAGTAAAGAGACTCAAAAGACATAACATCTGATCAGTCGAAAGATAAAGAAAATTTTACTGGAAAACTGTGTGGGTTAAGGAGGTACCTCAAAATGAAAGTGCTTCCAGGAAAGATGTGAGCAATAGACCAAACTGTCAAGAGATGGATGACTATTAAAACCACCAGCAAAGGCAAAATATAATACTGAGAAGTAAGAATAAGTAGGTTGGGAAAAAGGAAAATTATATTCCATGCTATAGAGATTTAATTATTTTTTAACTCACCAAGATTTATGTAAAAAGAGAAGAAAGAAATCCTATGAACTTTAGACTAAGAATGTCCAACGAGGGAGCATTTTCTGGCACTGTTTTTTTTCCCTTCAAGACAGTGTGGAAGATCAGTTAACTTGTTTAAGGTGACACACATAAGTGATGATGCAGCTTGCAATGAGCCTCCAGGGACAGGCTGCTCTGTAATTAGATTGGCACCCTTCACAAAGTCGCTTTCTCGCTTGCTCACTCTCTGAGTCTTTTAATTCCTTTAGCTTCTAAGTGATTAAAAAAAACACACATGCACATTAAAAACTTTCCCTTCCCATGAGTCTTGCAATTTAATATGCATGAAAATTACCACTATCTTTTCCTTATTTTGTTATATTTTTTTCCAAGACACCAACTCTTGTCTGCTTAAATAGATAGTTTTTACAACCTTCTATCACTGATTCCAACATGTAGATCAATGATCTTATCTGGAGTATGGAACAATGTATATCCTTTTGCATATGGAAGGCGGAGCTCCCCATGAGTGATGCTTTTTCAAGCAGTGATAATGGGTTGGTAGAGAACTTCTTAATACCCAAGTTTATTTATGGGGAAGAACAGATATCTACGAAAGCAAAAGAAATAAGCCCCTATGTAGGATGTATACTAGCCATGTGGATTCAAAAGGAAGTAAATTTAGAAATGGAAATAAATAGTTAAAAGAAATTCATATGGGGCTGGAGAGATGGCTCAGTGGTCCTGAGTTCAATTCCCGGCAACCACATGGTGGCTCACAACCATCTGTAATAAGATCTGGTCCCTTCTTCTGGCCTGCAGGCATATATGCAGGCAGAACACTGTATACACAATAAATAAATAAATAAACAAGAAACTCATGTGCTTCTGTCTCACATCAGTTGTTCTTTTTATGTGCAAGGTGGCCATAGATTATAGGGAATAACTCAAGCTTTCCCACTTGATCTTGAGGTTACTTAGCAGAATTTTCAGCTACACCACATTAAAATGATAATGCATGCCCTGTGTCATAAGCAAGCTCAAAGGCATGTTATACCAGCTGAAAGAGAGCCCCAGGTGATCAACGAGGCTTGCAGCTTTCATTCTAGTTACTCTACCCACTCAGCTGATGATCATTAATGTTCATGGACCCCATCTCCTGAACCAAAATGTTTGCATAAGACTAGAGATAAAGACATGGTCTTAGGAGTTCGTTTGCTATTTTAGGGAAAAATGCAGCAGAAATTACTAAAACACCAAAAACAACATTCCAGGAGCCAGTTTTTGACCTAGTGTCTTACACATGTAAGAACACAAATATACAAGGTCTCTGGCACAGAGCCTAGCATCAACCTCATCTTGGAGTGTCATAGACTACGCTACTATAATTGAATGTAGTGGATAGGGCCTCTTAAGCCAAAGAGATTAATTTTTAACACTTACAAAGGCTGAATGTATAACACTAGTGTCTGAGACTTTAATGTGCTATAGTGAGGGTCTTCTGGGTTGGAAACTGTCAATCATATCATATGACAGAGAAGAGGCATTAAGAACTCTCTAGGGTCTCTCATAAAAACAATAATCTCATTGACAAGACTCCATTCTCATGACCAAAATCCATTCTAAAGGCTTCATCCCATAATGCCATTACATAAAATGCTGGATTTTGAGCATATGCTATTGGAAACAGCAAAAACAATCAGTCCTGTAAAAACTCAGACCCTACTCCTGCCTCCCTGCTTTCAATGCAGCTTTTTAATAAGATCTGCAGACGAGGCATCTGAATACTAAAGTCTGAGAATCGCTTTGGGAGAAACTTCACAAATTCATCTTAAGATTTATTATCCAATTTAAGAGCCCAGATTTATCTCTAGAGTGAAAGCAAATCAGGTATGTTCTTTTAAGTTTCCAGTGGAAAATTGAATCCACGTGTGAGATTGGTAGATTCCAATGCCTATCCTCATTATACAAAACAACCTGGAGTTGTTCAAATGAGATTGCAGTCCTCTCTTTTCCAACCTCGTTCTCATATAATATTGAAAAGTGGATACAAACTTAATCATGTAGGAGACTCTTGCTTTAAAATTTTTATAGAAGCAAAATCATGGGGAAATGATTAGCTCTGGATGGAGGTACAGAGAAAAGGGTGAAAGGGAGGTAGTTGAAATAAGAAAAAGGAGGTGTCTTACATAGGTTTTTGTTTCTTTTTTTTTAGGTTTTTGTTTCTTTGAAGGAATTCAATGACCTCAGCAACTCTTATAAATGAGAAGATTTAATTGCATGTCTTACACTTCAGAGGGTCAGTTCAGTTAATTATCATCATAGTGGGACATGGAGGTGTGCAAGCAGGCAGTGCTAGAATTCTACATATTTAATCCACCGGCAACAGGAGGTGAACTGAGAGACTCTGGGTGTGGCTTGAGCATATAGGAGACCTCAAAATCAGCCTCTACAGTTTATGGAGGCCAATTACAATTCAAACTACCAGAGAGGAGCATTCTTTTGTTCTGGACAAAGTAATGATCCTTAGAGCAGAAGGCATACATTCTAATATTAATTTGCAGAATCAATGTCCCTCAGATCTGTAACAATTTCCATGAGTCACTGGGGCCTGTGAGTATGTGGACTGAGAGCAGGAGCTCTCCCGGTGAAGAAACTGAATTATGTTTCTTTTGCTTCTGTCTTCTGTGAAGACCAAAGAATGTTTTACCACCTTCCATCTGAATGGAACATCTTTAGTTTTCTTGCAGTGCTTAGTATTTTACAAAAGAAAAGCTCTCAAAGTCTTCCTCAAAGATTTTGAATGCTTTTCATTCCCAGAGTCTTCTGTTATGTCACATCACATGACATATACATGTTTGTATATGTAACAGGAGTCAGGGCACTAGGCTAGAAAAGCAACTGTCACCCTCATCTTCAGAGAGAAACACTGGAACATTAGATGAAAACAAAAGATTATGTTAGAAATGAAATAAGGTATTGAGGAAAGATATGGATTTATTTGGGAGAGAACATAAAGGCTACAGTGTATTTGGTCCACACCATCAGTGTCAGTTATTCCACATATGTTTAGCAGTTTGCATGTCTGCTCCTCCTTTTGTCAGGGACTGTACTCATGTTCCAGCTCTGCTTTTCCCTCAATCTTTGTCTGAAGGAAGAGGCAGCCCTCAACCCCCACCATGGCAGGGTTTTTTGAAAAGGTTTGCCATACATTTTTTTATTATAATTTGGATAGATTTCATGGTGTCATCAAATAGTGGAGGAAAATAAAGCCAAAATGAGTAAAAATCTGAGCAGTCAGCAAACCTTCCCATGCTCCCCTCTTAATTTTTATGAGATGAAGCCTTTCCCTTTGCCCTGATACAGGGTCATGAATTTGGATTATATGTCAATTATCTGAATTTACTTCCTTATGTGTTCTCTGTTGAATATGAATGTGAATTTTAATTTAAAACTTTCTCTATGCACAGAAGGCCTCCCATAAGAGCTATGCTGTAACCACCATTCTTGGCTATTTTATACACACCAAACATCTTGTCTTCCCAAGGTCAGCTATTGCACTCCATCACTGGAAATGAAGTGGGACGCATGGTTCTGGTTAATCAAATTTCATGCTCTGCTGCCCCCATATTATGGCCTGTTTGCTAATTGATCAAGTTTTCAATTAAAATATTCCATCTTGGTTTTAATCCTTTGTTAAGGTTTTTACTCCATTAGATGATTTCATGAGATAGAAACTGCTGTTAATCTCCATTAGTGTCCGTTTGATGACGCCAGTGCAGAGCTGCTACTAATTGCCTTGGGTTGCTTGTTGACTTCATCTCATTTCTCATGGTGAATTATTTTTACTTGGACTCTCTTTGTTGCATTCCGAATTAAAAATTTTCATCTATTTGTTTAGGGGTGGATTAATCCACTGCATTTGTTACCAGGTTCTTTGTTTTTTAGGCCCTCATTGTGCACTTTTCAGCCGTCTTGTTCAGTTGCAATTAAGCAAATTGGGAAGGATAGTCTCTCAAGCAGCAAGAAAAAATGGCTGTCGTTAATAAAAGGGAAGTATGTGATGCTTGCTTTCAGGTAGGGTGCTTCTCTGTGAGATCGCCCTAATGAGCTTTAGAATTACTTGATTACCGACCCATTTTATTGTTTCTATAGATCAGCTGAGTGCTAACACATCAAATATATGTAGCTCCACATCTCACTGGTTGTGCTGATTATCCCCTTTTATACTTGGTAAGGAAAGTTTCTTCCCCAAAGCTGTAGTAAATCAATTCTGCCTTGAAATTCACTAAATGGATAGTGGATTCAAATGTAGTAGTTATTAAGATCAATACTTATAAAAATGGAAAATGCATTGACTAGATCCATGTAAATAAAATTTGCACATTGAAAAATAATCCTTAATTTGAAAATGAGGAAGGGCTGAAAGTGTCAGCCCCAGGGGAAAATCTTTGAAACTGTTTCATGGAAGACTTCGTATTGCATCACAGGCTGGATTAGGGGCTTATTGTGTAGTGCTTTCACAATGCAAAACTCTAAATTTATGATAATCTCCAAGGTAAATGTGAAGGCCCAGACAATATTCTTCTTCCTACTTAAAAGGCAGACTTAACTTTCACCCTGGTTTCCTGCATCTTAAAACCCGTGCTGTTAAGATTGGACTCATGGCTCTTGCCTTTGTTCTGAGGCATGCTGTTGATGGTATAGCCGTAGCTTAAGGGAAATACATGATTTTATGTTGAATGTGAATTGTAGTTAATCTCTGTATCTTTGTTATATGTTATATGAAATTTAGCTTGTTTCATAGTTCAAAAATCTCAAGGACATTTTTTTAAATGGTAGATAGAACTTTAATGCATGATGTGTGTTGATAAGTACACTAAACCTCCATGGAAATTTCAGATAGAAAGCATTAAAATGTGAGAAATATTTGAACCATGTTCAGCATGCAGAGTCAACACTAGGATATTTGTAGGTAGTAGAGGCATTTCATTTGTATTTTAACAAATAAAGCTTGCTTGAAGATCAGAAAATAGAACAGTCACACTGGCCAGATTTACAGACTGCGCAGCAGTGGCACACACCTTTAATCCTGGTTACCACAATGATACACACCTTTAATCCCAGTAGTAACACTAATTTGCCATATAAACCAGTTGTGGTGCACACACCCTTAATTTCAGAACTAAAGAGGAATATAAGACAAGAAGAGCCAACTCTCATTCTTCTTGGGAGATTTCCTGGAGGCAAGATCACCATTTTAAGACTGAGGTCATTGGGTTCACCTTCCTATTTAGTTTCTCTAGGATCACGAATTATAGCTCAATGTCCTTTATTTATGGCTAGAATCCACTAATGAGTGAGGACGAGGACATACCATATTCATCTTTTTGGGTCTGGGTTACCTCACTGAAGATAGTGTTTTCTATTTCCACCCATTTGCATGCAAAATTCAAGATGTCATTG
>LOJH01005158.1:4524-34392 GCA_001685095.1 Ellobius talpinus | reverse complement strand
AACTTATATTAGCCCATTATTTTTGTCTATGTTAGCCACGTGGCTCAGTACCTTTAAAGATTTTTAAGATTCTATGTGTCGATAAATGTAATTTTCAACAGTATCTACTCCCCTTCTCTTAAATGAATACAGACCATATATTTTCTAACTACTACAGATTCTAAGAGGATGGCCTAACGAGACAAAATCCTTGCCCCTGCTAAGTTTAAATTCCAGTGGTTTAAACAATAGCCAGGCACTTGCAGGCACTGATAAATGCTATACATTTTTCTAATAAAGTTTTAAAAATTTCATCTTTATTGGTTTTTTTTGTGTGTGTGCGCATATGTATACATGTGTGGCTGCATACACCCCAGAACTATCAAATGGAGGTCTACCATTTGCGGGAGGTCAGTTCTCTCTGTCCACCATGTGTGTCCAAACTCAGGTCATCAGCCCATATTAGATTTTCTACAGCTCACATTCAGTCACCAAAGTAATTAAAAACACTTTATGGACAATGTCAATGATAAAGCCCTCTGTAGTACCAGACATAGTCAGTCGGTAAAGGTGCCAGCATGCATGAGAAAAGCAGGCACTCCCATGTAATACAATCCCAGTTTTGTGGTGGAGGAACCCTGAGGTTTGCTGGCCAGCCAGCCCTGCCTAATCTTTAAATCCAGATCTCAGTGAGAGACTCTCTCAAAAAACAAGGTGATGGCTCCTGAGGAAGAATGACTGGGGTTGACCGCTGGCCTCCACAAGTAAACACATAAAATACACTCCCGCCAAAAATGACCCCCTGCCACCACCCGCCCCCCAAAACCCCGAAAGAGCAATATTCCGCTACTGAGCTACATTCCCAGTCATCATTTTGAAAGGAGGTGAATATTGGTACTGGAATTAGTACTGCTGCACACTAATGAATACACTTTCATAAAAAGGGATGCAGAAGACTTTATCCAAGATGTTAAAACACTATGAAGTCAAAGCAACTCAAACTGTTGTAGTCTTAATAGAGACTCAGTAGGATTTGAAAAACATGCTTGGGATTGGGAGCACTGCAAACTTTTATATATTAAGGGGATCATCTCACTAGGTCATTCTAAAACTCGGAGATAAGCAAATTACCATCTATGAGCAAAATCCAGCATACTGCTAAGTTTTGTAAAGTGCATGACTGATAGCAATTTTTTCATTATGGTTATGGAGCATCCTTCATTCTGCCTCTCAGTCTACACAGCCAAGTTACTACCTGCTTTTTAAGAAAAAGGTTCTCTGACCCATGATCTATAGCATAAATATAAGTGGATAACACCACAGAGCCAAAACGGTATCTCCCACCTTAAACCAGAATGTTTCTAACGGGCATAAGTTATAAATCAACTTATGAGACAGAATAGGAAAGTCCTAGGGAATGTTCTAAATATACCTGAACCAAAAAACAATAAAAAAAAATCCCTTGGGCTAGGGATGTGGCTCAGTGGTAGAGCACTTCACTTGTCTAGCATGTACAAGGCCCTGTGTTCAATCCTCAACACACATGAAACAAACAAAAAGCCACAAAATATTGGAAATTGTTTGCAGACACAATTTAACCTGATTTAAACATTATACAATGTAAACATATATTAAAAGATTACATGGTAATCCTTTAATGTGTACAATTTTAGTTTTGTGTAGTATTTATTCTTAAAGAGAAAATTTGACAAATCATTTTTAAGAAAAATGATAAAATACCTTTGTAATATAAAAACCATAAAGAGGAAATTTTGAGAAGATACTTGTAAAAGAACTCAAGACCACATCAATGTTGAAACATGTAAGATCACAAACACAAGTATTACAGAAACTATAAAAGGTCAATAGCCATATGGAAAAGACACATCACTCTGTAAATCTATGCACTAACATTTAGAAATGCTTTAATATATGTACATTGTTTTGGTCCGAAGTGAATTGTCTGTCAAAGGCTCATGTGTTTGAGCCAAATGAAGGCATTGTGAGGGAGCCTTGCTAGAGGAAGTGAGTCACTAGGAGCAGGCCTTAAAGTCTTATAACCAGGTCCCACTTCCTGGTTGTGGATTGCTGTGATTAGCTGCCAGCCCTTACCCTCACCCACTGGCTCCTACTGCTACACCCTCCCTGCCAGGAAAGAATGCATCCCCTTGAACTCTGTGGCATTCTGTCACAGCGATGAACAAGGTAACATACATCAAAACATAAACTTCTTTGGTCTATTTGCCAAGACTTATGAGCTGGTATTCTTAAAGGCACAAAGAATGCTAATGACAATAAAAGTTTTTAGACACGTTCCGATGAAAGATGTCACCATGTTTCAGAAACTTAAATCGTTCTAAGAATTTTGAAGAAAATATCTGAAGTATAAAATTAAAGTCCTAGCAGTAAATTAGTCCTAACATGCTTTGAGTTTTTCTGATCTATGTATCTATACTTTTAAAATTTACATAGTCTGCCTGTACTGTTTGCAGTATCAGAAATAGCAGCAATCTTTGGTACCTGTTATATTGTTATCACCATTTTACGGCAAGGAAATAAAGGCTTTGAGATATTCTTGCTAACAGGCAGTCAGGACACAAACCTATTTGTATTGCTTTTGAGTTCAAGTTCTTCGTCTGCCTATTTTATTACTTCTTAATTTAGTGCCAAAAGTTTCATGAAGGAAAATATTCTGTCACTTCTATATTGTGAGCCCCTGGGTGACTAATCCTGATTTAAAATCATAGTAGTGATCTTAGAAGACACACATTTCTTGTATTTTAAAGTTATTCTTATATTTATTTTATGGTTTTACCTGCATGTATATCTGTACATCACAGGCAAAAGAGGGCACTAGACTTCCTGGAACAGGAGTTAAGACTGTTGTGAATTGCTATGTGAGTGCTAGGAGTAGAAGCAGGGCCTCTCAATGCTCCTAACTGTGAGCATCTCTCTAACCCCAGCAGACATTTCTGTTATTCATTGTCTACATAAGCTCAATTTTGGATTTCTGTTTAAATCTTCACATGTTCTCAACTAAACCCATCATTAGCAGATTTATCCCATTTCCCTACCACACTCGGATTTCACTGCATATCCACAGTCATAGTTTATCAAATATCACACCCAAACTGTCTGCAACACTAGGGACAGAATCCAGGGCTTCACTCACACTAGGCAACTGCTTTACTGCTGAGTTCCACTCCTCATTTTTTAACCTATAAAATCAACACTTAAATCATTCAAGTGTAAGTAATAATTCAACATAATTCACATCAAATAGCAAATATCTTCGCAGTTAAGAAACATTAAAAAACTAGGTGACATTACTTCATAAGGTTTTAAACGGCACACTAACAATAAAGCCAGAGCACATGTAACTTGGAGGGAAAACTGATGATTTGTTTCTAAAACAACAAAATTTTCAAATAAAAATGGTGATATGGGGATATGGGATAACCAAGTCCTAATGAGAACCTAGGCTTTAAATAAAAACAAGGACACGTTAAAGTTATATACTCAGAACTGAGAGCACTGTTAAGTAAATTAGGGAGTAGCAAATCCATAAAGTGTTAGAAAGAAAGAAGAAGCTGAACAGATACAGAGGATCATAATATTAACTGGCTTGACTAAAAGGTATAATATACAAACTAGATTAAAACGATCTGAACAAATACACTTATTTTAAAATTTCCTACAAATCTATTACCTTTCATGTGGAATGGATTACTGAGCTATTGGCCTTCCAAAGCACAGATCTCTCTAGTATATAAGCTACACAGTGGCAAAGACTTTCAACTGTACTATCTGTAGCTGAGGAGAGACTTTTTTTTAGTTGCGGGCTAGAATTACAGTCATAAGATTACACAGTAAGGACAGAGTCTACTGAAACTTGCTATTTTATATATCTTGAAATCTGTACAAATGTGTTCACTTAACTTTGTATGTGCACTTGCTTTATTATAAAAAAATACTTCCTATGAAACAAAAACCCCAGATTTCCTCAAAGTAACATTATTTAGGCCAGGTCTCTGAGAACTTCCTCTAACAACATTATCTAATCTCAGCTTAATCATCACAGGACACTAATGTTTCCCATTACAAGGCAGGGCTTTTATCTTTGTGTCCCAAAGGGCTTACAACTACACTCAGCACAGTCACTAAAGCACAGACAATCCCTGGAGTTCACATGCTCCTCTTCAGGGATCTAGAAACAGGCACGGGCTGCTGAGGAAACACAGTGTAAGTGATAACTTACATCTTTCTCTGACCGATGTGGGAACATAGAAGACTGGCTGTAGTACATGTTCTCATCATGGTAGTCGCTGTCCACCCCCTCTACAAACTTCTTTCTTGAAGCACCAAACATGCTGTTTGTCACCTAAACAAAAATATTACTTTCATCAAGAATAGTATTTTGGAAAAGTCCGGCTTTATTTTACCCGTATGGAAACAAAATGAGTACTACTATGATCCTGAGACAGAGCCACTAAGAGTGATGGGACTCGTGAGAAAGATGCAAATCTGACTGCATGGTATCAGCTCCCACCCAGGCCCTAAGAGCAAGAAGAAAACAATTCTGTTAACTTTTATGAAACTAAATCACTTATTCTTGGGAAAAAACTCATAGCTCAAAATATAAATTTTCCAAAAACAGTTAAGTTTTAAATCTTCACATATATTACAAACATCAGTGTCCGTCAATACATATCCACTTTTAATATTGTTTAAGAGCATTTTTTATTCATCATGGGAGAGGCATTCTAAATTTTATGCTAAGTCACAACTATCTACATATATAACAGGATAAATTTAACATAATGTATACATTTACGATATTTTATTTACTGTTTATTCTTTGGTTTTAAAGTTTTTATAAAAACATTAACAATTATAACTTTACAACAAAACTAGTAAAATCCTGTGCTAATTTTTAAGTTTATAAAACTATCAGCTTGCCAACATGAAGTTTTTTGTTTCTATTTTGTTTTTAAATAGGTTCTTACTCTGTAGCCCAGAGTGGTCTAGAATTCCTATTCTTTCTACCTCAGAGCTCTGGGATTAAGAGAAGGTGTCACTTAGTCTGGTCAATGAGTCATTTAAGGCCATGATGTCTTCTCGCTCCTGCCAATATTCTGAAGCTTAGAGTAAACTGAAATGCCAACATCAGAGATTTAGAGAGACTTGAATAACATAACTACAGTGTTCTAAGTACACTCAAGTCAACTTTAATGTCTTACTTACTCATGGCTACGGCCATTCCTTCAAACAAGAACTAAATAATCTTAGAGAAGAAAATCACACATGCCTACCCACCAAGCTCCTAAATACTTTCTAAGCATTCTCTAATATAAGGACAAAAAAACCATCCTTTCCTGGGTTTAATTTCAGAAAATGAAGAGTTACAAAAAATTTAGATCCAGTACATTAGAGTTTTTATTTGTTTTGCAGACATTAAGAATACACCTAATTTTATTTATAGGCTCTTTGCGAGCTCTAATTCTAAGAATAAACATGGACAAAAGCATGTATACCATACATAGTTAAATCTCCTGTTAAATTTACATACATGAATGAACTCAAAATGATAAAGTAAGCTTTTCTTTGAAAATATTTATATAACATTATCATTAAAACCAATTCTAGATTCCTAAAATCCTGAAACTGAAATTAATTATATAGAATAAGTCACCATGTTTAATACCATGCAAATGAAATGCATCCTCTACTGTATTTTCTCACTGAGTGTGGGGGTTGTGCATAGAGGGAGGGAAGTGGGGCAAGAGGGAGAAGGGAAGAGGTGGAGAAATTACATACTAATGAGAATACTAATCATTCTGACATGACTTCAATAACAACAAACTAATAGCAGTCACTGTTCCCCAAAGGTGAATCCTGACAGGGTTAGGTACAGGGATAATATACTTCTGATCCATGGCTCGATAGAAAGAGGAGAAAGATGTTATTACTTTTCCTTACAGTTAGAGTATTGTTAAAGAATGGGCCTTTGTTCTATACATAATGAGGAACCAGGATAGAAAGATGTTTTGGAATGAGTAGGGATAGTAAAAATGGAAAGAAAACAAGGAACGAAAATAAAAGTAGCAGCAGGAGAATACCTGTAGAAAAAACCCTTAATTAAGAGACAAATCCCTCAGGGGTATGAGGGATTTATCATAGACTGCATTCAATGGTGAGTGTGAGAACTGAAGTCCAAGGTACCCGTAGGAGCTATACATCAAGTAGAACTTTGTAGGCCTGTAGGCCTTTGGGTTTTACCCCTGTGAGATAGAAAGATCAAGAGTTAGTGGTATTTGGGGGAGTTCAAAGAGTGACATCAATTTACCATGTATGTTTCTAAATGACTCTAAGTTACGCTGTGAAAGAATGGTCTGTGTGGGGGAAGCAGGAAGAAGAGTCAAGAAGGTGGCGATGGAGGGTGATGGTTTAAGACTACAAAGGTAGCAGAGCTGGTGGGTGAAGTGGCTGGGTGAGTGTGGCATTAAAAAGAAAGTTATTTACATTCTCTTCCTGCAAAAAATAAAGAGAATCTAGAAATCACATTCTATCAACAAGAGAGCATGCCAGTATTATAATGAAATTCCTAGCTATCTCATATAAATGAAAGTCAATTTTGTAAATAATTTAAAAAAAGTTTTTTGTTTTGTTTTTGTTTTGATTTTCAAGACAGGGTTTCTCTGTAGCTTTGAAGCCTGTCCTGGAACTAGCTCTTGTAGACCAGGCTGGCCTCGAACTCACGGAGATGTGCCTGCCTCTGCCTCCTGAGTGCTGGGATTAAAGGTGTGCGCCACCACCATTCAGCAAAAATATTTTTTTTTAAATTTAAATTAAATGTAAAATTAAGTAACATTCCCTCTTTCAACCAGAAAAAAGTATTGTTACATTCTTTGATTAGGGGCTTGCATTGTAAATTGACTGACTCTTGATTCTTATACAGATCATAAGAACAGAAGCATAAACATTACCCTAGGAATAATGTTACATATCAAAAGTAATATTTCTCATGGGGGAACATTTAATTAAAATATTTTCATCATTCTTTTGACTCCATAGGAAGTTATATACTTTTTAAAGCACACAGAAAGGTTAGCTTATACTAATATTCTCTACCAATCTCATTTTTCAAAAATAATTTTATCTCACAAAGTAGTACAGAGAGCTATGCTGGGGCACAATGAAGTATATTAAGCTGGCTTGGATTTCTAATTGTATTATTTTATGACTTATGAAAGCACAATACCAACACAAATTCCTGTGATATTCTTGGCATTTAAATACACCAATTCAAAGCCAAGTTCAGTAAGTCTGAATAATTACAAAACAAATTTCAAAACTCTCAAGTTTAGATAATCTAACCAACAATTTCAGAGATGTCTAAGGGTGGCTGTGATGGAGAAACTGGGCAAGGCTTTAAGGTTTCTAAATAAGGGAAATAAACTAGAGTACTTTATAAATTTAATTAGGAAACATGCACATGGTTTTTTACAGAACAATAAGCAAAGACAGGAAAAGAGAAAAAGTAGGACACATTACCTATGTATATACCCAAAGAACAGTAATACTTAACAAACAGCACGCCTTTCATTGAGATCCCCAGAGACCAATCTTCCTTGAGAACTAGCATGCTAACAAATGCTGGACTGGGCACAGAGCTCAGCCCTGAAACATCCTTTCCACGAAAGGAGCCCTTACCTAGTAACAAATACACAATGATTTCAAAAACCTTTCTCACATAGCAACTGAAGGTTCTAGCAGCACATTTAAGCGCTGCCAAGCACTTCTACTCCCAAAGTGTAACTTCCATCAACAACAGACTTAAACTGATGTGCTAACTCATGTTCTTTTCCACTTGCTCCACACAACCAGTAAGCGCTGCTTTCCCTCGACTTTCATTCTTCCTGACATATATCTTAGTTTATGTTCTAGAGGCTCACTACATTAACCCCAAGAAAAGTTGTGCTGAATGATGACAAAGCTTGAATAAAAGCTCTAGACTTGAACAAGCTGACAATCTGATTAAAGACAAATTTGTGAATAAATTTGCAAATTCAAATACAAGATCATTTAATCTGTCTAAGGAAAAGTGAGTGCAGACAAAACTTTGATTATACAAACAAAAGTGGGAGAAGAACAACTTTGGACGAAGACAAAACACATATACTAAAGGCTCTACAGTGAGAAAAACCTAGAAACAGAGGAACATTCAGTATATCCGGGTGTTTCGGCAAACAATAATTCCAATACCAGGAGGTAGAAGTAGAAAGCTCTGGAATTCATCAAGGCGAGTTTTGCTACATGAAGTTTTTGTATCAAAAACAACATCACCTCCCCCACCCCGCAAAAAAAAGAGTCCCCAACCCACCCAAGTGAAACAAACCCTTTTTATACAGCTAATAGAACAGGTTATGGAAGAAATAGTAGGTGAGAAAAGCAGGCCCTTCAGTGCTGAATTAACAGGGCAGAACACAACAAAGGAACAGAGTACAAACCTCTAGGTTGGGTAAAGTAAGCCACTCTTATACTTTACTGAAATCTACGTGATCTCAACAACTAGCCCAAGCCAATCAAGCTCTGAATACTAACTGAAAGTATCTACATCACCTCCAGTCACTTACGAGCACAGGCAGTCCAACAGCATCCACATAAGTATTTACCAGCCCGTTCTTCACGCTCCTCAAATCTACTTTCCTCCATCCACACAATTTAAGAGACAGTTTATGTTCATGGATCTGCTAATCAAGCTCCTTCAACCACCTGCCCAGATAGATAAGCTTAAAAGCTCCATGTAATACATCTCCCTGACCTCTCCTCACAAAATCCTTCCTCCCACCATTTAATTACTGAAACACTTTGAGTTGCTCCAATTCCTTTCCACCTCAGCGCCTTTGTACAAGCTGCTTGCTGTCTCTACAATGCTATGGCTCACTGTCTTCTTTGAAATTTTAATGCCAATTCTTAATCAGTGAGAGAAAGCAATTTATCATAACTGTAATTGTAAAATGATGCTTTTATCACCCTGTATCAAGCAAAGCCAGGTGCTGCACACCTTTAATCTCAGCTTTCTGGAGGCAGACACAAAAGTCAGACAGATCTCTGGGTTTGAGAGGCCAGCCTGGTCTACATGGTAAGTTCATGGACAGCTGCAGCTACATAGCAAGTTCCCATCTCAAACAAACAATGTGCCATCATTATAATGCTATGAAGCTAACAAACAATTAGTATCCCTTATTTTGTATCTGGGAAAACTCAAGACCAGAAGTTAGGTCACTTGCTCACCGATAAGTACATATAAGTATCTGATAAGTACATAGATAGGTTCTGATCCTAAACTAATAAGGTTTCCCTTTTACACACTATGGTGACCCACAGTCAAACATAAATACAACTTATACTTTACTGTGTGTTTTCTTCATAAAATGTAAAGGGTCTAAGAGTCAACATCATCATCAATAAAAAGGACAGTCCTTATTTTGTGATTAACAGAGAAAGTACGGGATACTACAACCAAGTTTACTATATCTGAAAGGTCACTGTAGAAGACAACAGTCTCTACAACACTGATCATACCTATTTTAAAGAAACTTAGATTAATTTTAAGAGTAAATATGTTTGAACAAACATCACTGTGTTAATTGCAGAGTAACTGCTGCTGCACGTAGTGGTGTGCCCCTAACTTCAGGAGGCAAAGGAAGGAGGCCTGAATCTGACAAAAAAAAAGGCAAAATAGATCAACCACTGGGCTGAGGCTTGCGTTCAGTTGTAGGACTGATGATCAGCAAGGCCTTGGGTCTGACTGATTCCTTGCACTGTGGGACTGGAGGGGGGTAGGGGAGGAAAGTGAGAAAAATTACTCAAGGGAAACTTCAAGTAGACAAAAACCCACAAAAATTAATATATACCAATTTTCCACAGTCCAAATGTGAAATTTCTAGAATAAATTTTACTGTAACCAAACTCTAACTTTTGTTATGAAGCTAATGATTCAAACGTTGTATGATAAATATATAAGACACATCTAGAAAGTGGAATAAGTCTATTATGGCATCCTTTTCTTGGGGATTCTATGTAATAGTATGGGGTTTCCCTGATAACATGCTGATGCTGGTACCCAGCATAAAATCAATTAGCTCACAATGGTAATTAAAAGGTATCTGAGCTGGGTACTATGGCTTGTTCCTACAGCGCCAGCAAGGAAGGACAGGCTGAGGCAGGACAGCTTGAGCCCAAGAGTTTACATTTATAGCAGACCAAACCTACAAAGAGAGGTCTTGTCTCCAAACAAACAAACAAAAAAACAGAAAATAACAAAAACTGCTAGATAAACAGAAAGCACCACAACCACCACCCAAACCCTAGACTGGTCTTAGCATGTTTCACTGTTTCATGGGCACCAATTTTTTTTCTCCTAGCTATGGAGTTTACATTGGCATTGCATTATCAAGGAAAAGCTAAAAGTGTTAAATGCATACAGGGCCTGAGAGTAGGGAAAATCTGTTCCTTTCTTAGTGTTTAATGAGCATGTTGGCAAGTTACTCTAACTGCTAATATGGAATTTAACTTAACTTGCCCTTTCAGTTCAATATACTCCACAAACACAGAAGTTCTCTCTTGTCTAGAAAAGTAGGAGAAAGGGGTGAAAAACACAACAAATTGTCCGTGATATTTATCTGACTTTACTAAGTACTCAACTAGCACTGAAACTATTCATGAGGAGTCTGAAAGATTAAGTCTTACTATTTATTATAAGAGTGCCTAAGTTCTAGACACTAAAACTACACGAAATATTCCCCTGGACAATATTATAGTCAAATTTTTGTTTAGCAACATGTTGAAACTTTTAACTAGCTACTTTAATTTCCAATTATTATAAATAGTTCTAATATTTAATTCTTGAGATTCCCCCCAAATTTCAGCCAAAAATAAGTTAGAATTTCAGATACAAATTAATAGCCTAGAAATCAAAGCAAGACATGCCATATTTTTAGTAAATGTAAAATATTCAATAGATAAGCAACAATAGTCTAAACGGATGCTGCAGATGACAGGGGAAGATGCACAGGAGACTGGATGGTCTTTAGTGCTTATTTAGCACATTAGTGCTTTGTTGAAAACCCAGGGCCCTGGCACACACCTGTGCCTACCATATTGGAGAATGCACGTCTTAACAGTCCTTTCCAAGGGTTAAAAAATAGCTTGTGTATTTTTGAATAATCAATACAAAGACATAGGTTGCCCAGGGTCTGGAAGCAAAAGTAAAAGACAGACAACGTTCTAAATTCAAAACTTGAAATCTGGTGCCTGAGCAGTCTTCCAACACGGCATTTCCACACAGACACGCCATAGAATGAATGTGTTCCTTCCAATTGTGTATGTGCTGGAAAGTACTCACCATTGTTCCTCCTCCTAAGAGTTGGTTTGATCTTGGTAAAGTGTTTTGCTTATTTGAATAAACTGATTTTGTGGGTTTTAATTTTTTTTCATTTCTAGTTATCAGTAAGACTTATAGGTCTAAATCCAACTTGTGAAACATAAAATACTTTAAAAGAAAAATATACCATTATAAAACCAAAGTTCTAATTATCTAATAATGCTAATCTATAAAAGGAAAGAAACATGTATTTTTGAATTTAAAAACCACAAAGTTACTATTATTAAAGATACATGTATCATTAGTGGATCATCTATGCACTAAAGAATCAACTCTAACACTGTATGAAACTGAATTGAGAACCCATGCAGGAGAGCCCAAACTTGAGCAGTACTTCCTCCTTAAATACAGAGTATAAAATTATAAAATATCCATGGAAGGACAAGTTAACAGCAGAGAAACTCCTAAGTTCAATATACAAAACAATCCCTCTAAACAACAAAGAAATGTTCCGCTGCAAGTAGTTGAAGGCGTTTCTCAGAAGGACTGGGGGCAAACGGTCTGACACGTTGCTGAAGGATATGTATTTCTATATGGCACTCAGAAAACTAAAGCTTTAGAACTCAGGAAAGAGAGACAAACTACTAAAAAAATTACATCTGGGAGTCTGTAACGCCAACAAAATACTTTGTATTCCAGTAATCTATGACTCACAGATACCGGAAAAAATGTCACCTATGTGGTATCAAGAATTTGTTTTTCCTAGGTTTAATTTCAGATGTCTTGCTGTATGCTCAAGAGTCTATGCATCTCATTGTGTGAATTACAGGGAACAGAAAGTGTTCAAAAGCACTGGCTGAACCGTGTGTAGATAACATGCTTTAACTGCATCCTACTTATTTTTGCTAATGGCAAACCCAGAAGGGCAGAATGTCCCAGTCCTCCTGTCACACTTTAGAGGAATCATGCTGGAATTTCTCTCGTTACCTGCTTACCATCTCAGGGAAGAAGAAAGCACACTTAAAGTTAGTGAAAGCTTAAAACCCGCCACCTCTTCAGACTCACAGGGCAAATACTGTGGTCTTTGGATTTGCCTTTTTTCTTAGCTTTTTTTTCTGAACTTGTGTGTTCTTTACACTAGACTTTTACCTAATTAATAATTTACAAAATAGCGTTATGAAGAAAACACAAAAAACATTTCTAAACTAACAAAATGACTCACTGGCAAGATGGCCCCATCCACCCTCAAAATATACATGATAATACCATGTTAAACCCCAGCTTTCCCCACCATATACTTACCTGTGCAACTTCTTTCAACATTTGCTACTCTGGGGATTGGAAAGCTCAGAGCTGGAGGCTGGAGTGAAGAAGGAAAGGTTGGAGGGTGAGCCATGGCACCAGCCCCACACTAGGAGCTCCCCTGAGATATTACAGCAGGGTTGACACCATAGCTCTGAAGTTCAAACTCCAGCAAACGATAAGAAAGGAGTCCAACCAGAACATGATAAACGGTGGGATTCTTCTGCTCTTTGAAAAATAAGGAAATCATGCTATAAAGATCTGAATGTCCAGTTTCAACATTATGACTCCTGTTTATCTCTTCATATTACCCAACCCCAGAATCACTTTCAGATTGCTTCAAAATGCTAATTAAAACAATCAAAAAAGGGGGGGCAAAGCTCTGAAGCATCTTGCACTGTCCCAGAATATGCGAGGATAGGGCTTACCTGGCCTTCATGAACACACACTAGGAAACTATGTTCAAACATGTTACCTTTCCACTCCCTACACACTCTAACGCTATGCTCTCATCGTGCTAACGTCAATCAACAGAAGGGAAAGCTGGATTATACAGCTCTCACTCCTGCAATGGACCAGTGAGCTGTTTAAAATGAGAGAACTTTTGGTTTAAGTATTTATTGGGAAGAAATTAATTCAAGTGTTCTATGTTGAAAAAAATGAGACGACAACAACAAATAAGGGCCTGCCCATGGGAGATTCACGTCAATCAAATCAAATGATAAAATTTTAAAAGAGTTTTAAGGGAGTGGGGTGGCACACACTTTAGGTAGGAGGGTCACTGTGATGGAGGATGAGGTTATTCAATCAAATATTTAATTTATTCACTTGGGAAAAGGCAGTGCTAGGGACTGAGATCAGGGTCTTGCAGTGCTAGACAAGTGCTTTCACCTGAACTATACCTCACCTCCTAGTCCCTACTCACATAGATGTCAGTACTTGTTTAATAATTTAAACGCTAAGTGATTTAGAGATAAATGCATTCCATTATAGCCTATCCTGTGCTAGCTCTATTTCCTTTCTACCACTGTCCTCCTCTCTTACTGTGTTCCTGCTACACTGGCCCCTTGCTGTTCCTCACATACATCAGGTACGTGACTAGATCTTGGTTCTTGTTAAGTCCTCCAGATATGGTATTCTTCCAGATATACCCAGCTTCACCCATTTCAGCTGTTCAATCATTTCTCTGTCTACTTACATTTATTTATTTATTTTTCAATTGGAAACTTTACCCAGTCCTTTTGTGACAACAATGTCGTATCATATACGCTGGAGAATGTCTCAATTTTGGTTTAGATGTTTTTCATAACCAGACTGAAATTATGCATTTGAATGCTGTGTCACCAAAAAAGTGCTCTGCCTCTCTCTAGTTCATTACATGTATTTCCAATGAGTGAATATGATGCTATATTTATTCTACGTGGCTCTAGCCTTGAATTTGGTTAAGTTGGTACACCCTTGAGTTTCTCCTACTTCTGCCCTTTAAAATAATGATGTTTTCATGTTGGATGAGCCAGAGAAGCTATTACATTGATAAATAAATAAGTGCTTTATTTGCATATGATGGTTGCTTTGTACTGGAAGCAAACAAACCCTGAGGCATGATTAAAAAGCAAACTGCAATCTTATTTAGGACAGACAGGAAGACAGGCATAGTTTTCTAGCTTTTATCATCACAGATTTAGGGTATAGAGAAATAACATCATAATGGTGACAACATTTAATGAGAGCACGCATCCAGACACTGCTGCAGCACTTATTGCTCTGGTGTTCTACCGCAATTTGCTTTTCTCTCGTTCCTTCTTTATTTGTTAAATTGAGTGCTTTTACAAGGTAAATCTTCAGAAGATCACACTATTAAATGTGAACTTTTCAATGACTGCACATAATCAGCCCAACATGATATCAGAAGAATTGAAGGTTCTTCTTCTATCCATCGCATTTTTAGAGAATTAGCACAGTACTTTTATCCCGGCAGAAAGGTTTTACAACTTAATAAGCTACATAGTGTCCCACATAAGGTCTTTACATTTTTTTGGAGAAAGTATCAGGTTTTCATTAAAAATTGTAACTTCAAGTAGGAGAATGAATGACAACTGTTTAGGGTCCTATTATATACTGGGAAAAAAATGGAAGGAAGGAGTGAATTCAAAGATATGGATGACAACTAGGAGTTTATTTACCGATCTGTTTATTTCTTTCTAAATGACCTTCTGTAAGTCCTGCTGTGATAGTTTTGTGTTGCATATAATACAGTGTCTTTTACAACAGAAAGCATCTAAGCTTCATGTAAATCTAGTCTCACTATTCAGAACTTCTCGACTCATTTGTCATTTCAGAGAAGGAAACCTTAATACTGTTCCAACCAAGATGGACTAGTAGTAAGAATCTCTTCTCACACTTTAAAAATGGATAAAATACAGAAGCAAATGGATTGGTAGTTCAAGGCCTGCTCAAGCCATACAGAAGACCCTGTCTTTAAAAAAANAAAAGAGGGAAACATATTAACAACAGCTCTCAGGTATGGAGCCCAATACCTGCCCTTCTAACTGACTATGCGAGTTTGCCAATGTAACAGAGGAACAGAGAGCCTAATGGGCAGAGTCCCCAGATCTGAGTATTAGAGCTCAGTCAGCGTCATTCATAGAGCCTAAAGGAAGCCAACTGAAAGCTAGGCAGGAAGAAGCTGCACAGGGAAACAGCTAAGGAGAACTGTAGAAGGGCCCAAAGGCTTTAGTGCAGTACTGACCAGCAAGAATGGGAAGGTGCCATAAATGGTATGGGGAGTGAACCCCCCCGAGAAGAACCAAGAAACCGATCCTAAAGGCTCCACTGAAAAACACATCATTATTGTTCCCAGAAGCCATAGCAGAAAAACACTGTAATTCAAGGGATGAGTAAAGTACTCAGGAAAACACTAGCTTAGTAGTTGAAGAAAATTAGCCCTATCTAAAAGCTACTATTTCTCTTTAATGAAATTTTTTCAAAAGGAAAATGGGCAGACAGAGGCAGAGACAAGTGAAAAATCTCATAAGGATCAACTGATTTCTAAAATTTAACTCCACCCCCAGGAAACCTCAAGAATTTTAACACAAATATTAAATAATATATAAGACAACAAAATAAAACTACCAAGGATGAAAAATTATGCAAAGGAGCAGTAAAATAAAGAGTAGATAAAACATATAGGGAAAACTCCGATAACCGAGAGAAACGTTCTATTGATTAAAATGACATAGATGGCAGAACTAGTGGACAAAGACAATGACAGCATAATCAAATGCTAAGTGCAAAAGGAGGTAGAAAAGAAATCAGCATGCTAACCAGAACATGGAGACACCGTGGGTCAAAAACCCATTTAACAAAATATGAGAGGGGAAAAAAGAAAAAAACTAGAGAAGTAAACCAATAAATGAAGGGAGAGTCTAAGGGCAATTTACATATATGTAATTGAGTCCCATGGAACAAAGCACAGAAAACATCTGAAGGACCAAACCAACAACACCCTCCACCCCAAAAAAAAAACAAATGACAATTTGATAAAAACTATAAATGAACACAACAACTTCCAAGCACTGGAGTCATGGAGAAAATGATGCCATAATCAAAAGCAAAGCATATATTTAAGATTATCATCGTTAAGTTCAAGGCCTTACTAAGGTCTACAGAGTTGAGTTCCAGGGCAGCCAGGGCTGTTATGCAGAGAAATCTTGTCTTGAAAAGATAAAATACAAAAAAACAAACAAAAAAGATTTATCATAATAAGACAAAAAGTCCTAATCCTTAGTAGCAGACAAAGAGAAGGATACACATAAACAACTAAAGATAACAATCACATAAGAAATAAGTCAGAAAATAGTAGCATACCATTTTTAAATTGTTTGATTGGCAGACTGGCTGTGCCAGCATAGGTACACCTAATACTCTCCATCTGCCTGCTTCAGTCCCACACACTGGGATTACAGGTCTGTGCCACCAGGCCTGGCTAGCATACTATTTTTTAAATTCTAAAAGAGAAACTACCAATTTTCAATTTCTTACTGAGCAAAAGTGGATTTTAAAAATAAAGGGAAAAAACCCGACAGGAATCCTAATAGAATTCATCAAGACCAGATAGGGATTTAGAAGAAAACCCTTTGGAAAACCTTTTAGTATGAAGAAAATGATACCCCAACAAAAACATGAAGAAAACGAAAAGAGAGGTGAAATGGGGGAGGAAGGAGGAAAAAAGAGAAAAAGAGTAGAAAATGAAGAAAAAAAGAAAAAAGCCAAAGTATGGGTGATATTGAACAGCAGAAAACCATGATTACTCCGGCCCCAGCAATCACTAATAAAAACATGTAACAGAGATGTAAGATGTAGGAAGTGAAACTTTAGTCAGACCTAGAAAACAAACATGGACGTATGGAAATAGAACAGACCACTGAATCACAAAAGCGCTCTAGGAAATGCCCATCTATCCAACCAGACTCTATTTACTGTTTTAACCACAGTCCAGTAGTATTCTCAGGTGGGAATACATAGACAAACAGTGAAAATTAATAAGCACAAACATTTCCATAATTAAATATACTGCTGAACACTAACTACATTCTCCAGTCACAAAAAGGGATTTCAGGAGAAATCAACAGAAAGTAACAAGAAAAGCTTGATGCAAATTTGAGGCCAGCTGGGCTACAGAGTGATAACTTGCATCAAAGACAGCAAAGACAATTTATGAAAGGACAGCACAGGAGAAAGAGGAGTGAGGGGAGCAGGAAACAGAATGCAATATCCCTGCAACCCATTTCTTTACCTCACCCACATGTTATCTACATAAAATAATCACCACGCCAACATCCTATTTAATGGTGACAACCTAAAGCTTTCCCTGTAAGGTGAGTAACAAGAGAAAGATTACAACTCAACAATTTCTTTTCAGAAACTAATCAGAAATACTCATCAATTTAGACACACCAGGCACAAAACAAGCTTTTAAATGATTCTTGGTAGGAAAATACAAAAACTATTGATGAGTATAAGAATAAAAGTTCTGCAACAGTGATGGGTATAAAACTCAACTTGAAAAAAATTAGCTATTTTAATACTAACACCTATATAATATGCTCCTTTAATGTACCATTTATAACCACAGATCAAAGTGGTTAGGAGTAAATGAGTGAATTTAAAGGTCTGTTTAAAAGGTTAAGAATTTGACCTAAAAATATCCCAATACATGAATTCACAGATGAGTAGAAAACTATAAAAGGATCATCATCCTCTCCAACCAAAAACAAAGTCAATATAATTCCACTTAAACTCGGGGGGATTTTCTTAGTTTCAAGTCTTTAAAATATCAAAAATGTGTCAAAAGACTCAGTAAGACCAAGGTTAACAGATAAATACCAAACATAAAGCTATGACAGTTTGAAAACGGAACAGCATTGTACAGCCACGGACAAGCTTATCAGAAGACAGAAGTAACAGATAACGGGGACAGAAAGCCAGCACCGGTTAGCTAGGGCAGGACTGACGGTAAAGAGAATACTGGACTCCTAACTCATACCTTATATGATCCATCTCAGATAGACTTAAAACTTAAAGAGGAAAGGCAGAATTTAAAATCTTTAATCTCAATAGGGAAACGTGTCAAATACAATCTCAATGGATTGTGACATTATCGAATGACCAACAAATACTGATCGTATGGATGAAACTCAAAATTGGTATACTCTCAAACATAATCCTCAAAGACCATTTGGGAGTTGACAATTCAAGAAATTTAGCATAATAGTTTATTAAATAACTTCCCTAGCTTCATACAGTCAGTCCCCTCTTTTATTTTCATCCAATGTTTGGAAATCCATGGCTTGTTTTCTGGGGTACCCTTGGCTCTGTTCTCCCTCCCATTTTCACCTAGACCCTCTTTCCAATGTCTGCCTTACACACTGCACCATTCTGACTCCATTCTTTTTTTTTTTTTGAGACAGGGTTTCTCTATAGCTTTGAAGCCTGTCCTGGAACTAGCTCTTGGAGACCAGGCTGGCCTCGAACTTACTGAGATTCGCCTGCCTCTGCCTTCCAAGTGCTGGGATTAAAGGCATGCGCCACCATTACCAGGCATGTGACTGCATTCTTTAGAGGTTGAGAGCACCTGGACATTCCTCTCACAGGAGGTAACAGGATCTCTTACAGTCATCATAGAATTTGGCAAAAACTACTTTGATTTCCAACTAGTTAATCATACTAACCAAAAAACATCTGCTGAGTACTGATTGTTTCTATTCAGTGACTGATCAACATTGAATTGTTCTGTCTTTTTAACTACAAATATAGATAAACTGGGGCTCCCAAGGATATCATCTTCTCAATTTTATTATAAGCATGTCAATGGGCTTTAATTTGGCTATATAGCTGTTTTGTTTTAATATGGGAACTCAGAAAACTCTAAAAACAAATGAAGCTGCAATCACTGATACTAGCAGAGACAACTCTGCTTGCTCCTATTATTTTATATGGCTCACGCCAATATTTGTATGAGTAATTTCAAATTTAATAATGAATCCTTTCCATACTCACAGTTGAGGCAAATAGCTGCTTTTTTCTCTCTCTCTCTCTGAAGAAAACAGTATTTTTATGTAAAGGCCAGGGCCTAAATTCTCAAAAGGAGGATATAGTCCCAAAATAAATACAAGGTATGCCACCAGACACTTTTAAATCTTTGGAAAACAATAGTATCTGACACCATTTAAACTACCACTGTAAGACATTAGGCCTAACAGATTCACTTAGCAGAATTTTTTGGTCCTAGGGCAAGTTCATAAAACAAACACATACTCTACCCCAAGACACTAAGGGTATGCATAAACTATCAGTTTTATTTCAAGGAAACAAGTTCTTTAGAAAACAAATGTCATGGGGCAGTTGAGATGGCTCAGGGGATAGAGATACTTGCTACAAGGCCTGAGTTCAAAAACCAACTCCAACAAGTCATCCTCTGACCTCCACCACATGGTTTTGTATATGTGCACACATAAAACAGGAACACAGAAACAAACATAATAAGAATTAAAGAAAACAAACCTTGATGTCATTTTGTGACTTCAGAAGAAAAATGTTTGCAAGTAACACAAAGGAAGGCTAGATAATCTAACAGTGAGCCAACCACTGAGGAACTTGGGAGCTCATTTAACCTGGTATTAGTTGGCCAGAGAAACATGGAAAAAAGGAGACAGAAGGTCAAATAAAACACCAAGCTTTACTTTAAAATTTTAGGTTATAAACTCCAAGTGACTTTGGCTACTGAAACTGTGACTGTGGCACACTGCAATATGACACTGCTATTACTATTACTATTATTCTACACCACTTCTACTAGCAGCTGTAATACGCAAAAGAACCAAATATAGAAAGTCATCATTTCGAGTTTTAGCCCACTCTATTGCTTTGCATCTCTGTCTAGGGACAATAGTTAGGGCCCTTTGTTGTCAAAATTTTCAAGAGCAAAAAGAAAACCATGAGCCAGTTCACTAGATTTAGTCTTTTTTTAATTAATTTTTTTTCATCTGCTTACTGCTGCTTACCTTTATTCTATACCAAATAGTAACAAAGACTAAAACCTACCTCCATCATTACTCCCAGGTCTACTGACAAGTTTCAACTATTAAGTACTCATTTAAAAACAATTCCCACATATTTTATTCTACCAAGTGTTCTCTATATTTCTTTTCTATCTTTCATATTTTACATATTTGAAGATGCACAGACATTAGTAGTAACACATTAGAAGGTACCCTGTACAAGCTAACTGGCACAATTAAGACTCTAAGACATCATCAATTAACTTTAAATGCTGAATTATAAAAATGAAAAGGGGTACTTCCACCAGGCATGGTGGCACACACCTTTAATCCCCAGCACTTGGGAGGCAGAGGCAGGAGGATCTCTATGAGTTTGAGGACAGCTGGTCTAAAGGTCAAGTTCCAGGACAGCTAGGGCTATAGGGCTACACAGAGAGACCCTGTCTAGAAATTCTTTCCATGGCTTAGTTATACTTACATTTTGTTGGAGCACAAAATGTTAATCTGTATATAGCAATACCTAAAACTTACCAAGTAGAAATACACGTATCTAACCATTTATGGATTTAACTTATGAAACATAAAAAGCAAAAAATGAAATATGGCAATATCTCCATACGTATAATGAGCAAGCTGAAAATACACACTTGTTAAAAACAACAACAAAACCCTGAAGAGCAGCAAACTTCACATTTGCACTTTTACTCACTAACGAAGACCACACAGCACAGCACTAAGGAAAAAGTTATGAAGGTGAACTTTCACATTGGACTTTGTGTTTTCCTTTAACAATTTTATGTGGAACCAATTATTTTTATTGCTAAAAGATAAATGAAAGAAGGTTCCATTCATAGTAAAAATTTTGGAACTCCACTAGCTGATATCTAGCATATTTCCCCATTTCTTCCTTTTAGTTTTTTCACTGTAACTTTACTCAAGCTGAACATCTCTATAACAGGTGCCAAGCTTAGGTACCGGCAGCACCCAAAATAAACAGATACGGTTCCATTTTCAAAAAGCATATTACAACAGAAGCACTGTCTTGCACTTTTATACAATGATAAAAACAATCTAATATGCAAACTTCACTACAGTAGCCACCAGCAGATGTCTATTTTTAGTATGTAAAATGTGGCTTGCATGGCTGGTAAACTAAAATGTTAATGTCATTTAATTTAAATGAATTTACGTAGCCATTTGTTTCTACTGTCTACAGAACTGAACAGTAAACATATATAGGTAACTTAAGGAAACCAGATGGCTGTTCTGTGCTAAGGTGAACACTAATCTACAACTACATAAGATTTGAGAGCATAGCAAAAAAAATTATAGGACATGAGCCCATTACAAGACAGCTTCTAGAAAAATGAAAATCAAATTACTGAGTCATGAATAAGGGCTACCAATCCATGAGAGATCCAAATAATTAAAGCCTGGGGCACAAGGTGAGTTAAAGCAGATTTTAATTACTAAATAGACAAACCCAGCAAAGGTAATTCGGCAAGAGGCACTGAGGGAATAAAAATCATGGGGAGGATCAGAATGAGGAAAAGTCAACTAGATGCCATGTTTAGAGCTTGACTATGAGAGAGAAAGCCACTGATGAGCCAAAGCAGTAATTAAGATGATTTAGACTTATGCATGCTCATAGCTATGGCGAGATTAGTGTAAATTACAGAAGGTAAAATAGTACAAAAAAGATTTTAAAAACTGAAATAATGTTCATTTTCTTATGAAAGCTTGATAACCCTTCTAAAATCAATGAACTATGAACCATTTAAATAAACTGCTTTCCTAACTAATTTATTTATGCAAGCAAACTTCATCTACTATATTTAAATACTTAACTGGGCTTATTGACCAAACATACAAAGTAGACACTACTACAAAAATCAGTCCTTTAACTCACATGTATCTGAAAGTCATTATAAGGACTATATGGAAATGAGAATTAGAAATAGTCTTGTTAATCTCAAATACTGGGCTATTATCAGGACGCTTAAAGAATCAAATTCCAAAACCAAAATCTCTCAAATAAATGAAAAGTTATAGAAACACAAAAAGTCTACTTTAACAATGAAAACAACAAAATTTCTATAAAGTAAAGATGTATAAACTCCAATACGGTTTCATTGTAGACTATACAAACTCCTAAGAGCAACTAAAAACAACAATGTTTACTTTGGTGATTCAATGTTTTGTGATTGCCCAATACGATCTTAATAAATCCATCCTGATGCTAAATACAAAACCATGCTTCCATGCATAGGTTCTTTCCAGGGAGGCTTCAAAACAAAAGAATTTTACAAATCAGACTTAAACAGCCATTTCTAAAGTCGCTTCAATGTACACTGGACAACACTGTATAGCAATAAAAGGCAAACAGGAAAACATATCCAGCTGGCAAAAGCCTAAGAACACACTTTCTAGGCAAGCTTAAAAACTTGTATTATTTGCAAATTATGTGGAATAAAGTACTTTTTTTTAGAATAGTATAGGAAGAAATAAGAAATGCTTTTCATGTGCAAAATATAACTGCTTTATTCCTTTTATAAGTAAAAATTCTGGAATTTTATATGAATATGGTTCCATGACGCAAATTAGCTGTAAGGTGTAAAATCAAACAAAAGTTCTATATTAACACTTCGCAAAAAGGAAGTAAGCACCTCAATGCTACATAACGAAGAATCACACCATTCTTCACATAATTTAACAAAACCTAACAAAAGATGAAAAGCCCAAGAAGTGTGACCAATCAAAATCTTCCACACTGTTGAAAGTGGTTTCAAGGCAGGACGAACTAGCTACATACAAGTACAAATAATTAGCAAAGGCCAGTCAGGTCTAGGAGGAGAAATCAGAAAAGGAGGCTATGGAAGATCTGACTCAGAGAAGTCTCAGCTTACTCTGCTTATTAACATAATAACAATCGGGCCACAATCTTCATCTCAAGTTAGGTGAAAGCTCTAGGTTAGATACAGAAGCTTTCTTTTACTGGAGGTAGTGCTCCAAATCAGAAGCCAAGGCTTTTAATCAAAGGCTCTTTGCTGACACATACAATAAAAACTCACTTTCAATCTTCTCCAGTGTTCACCTGCCTAAAAGCAGGGAAACAAAGAATTAGTTTCTCAGAAACATATGGCTAGTGCGAGAGTGAGTGGCTGTCCAAAGCCTTTATCACACTGACTCCTGAAGTGAGACAGAGCAGAGGGCTGGATACATCTGTACAGGACACCAAACAGCTCACTCTACATCAACTTTACTCAGTATTTAACATTACTTCACATTTCATACTGAATTCACTCTCAGATGAAATAAAACAAGTTTCCATTTAAAACTTAAAACACTATCCTTTAAAAAACAAATCAGTTCAATAACACTATCTTTAAAATTCGCCTTCTTTGAAAGCACAGGAAGAACAGCAATATTACAAGTTCATTATCTTTTGAGCATCCCGACATAATTATATGAAGGATGGAAGTGTTAAATCAGTAAGGAAACAAGAATCTGATGTTGTAAGAACAGCAAGTTAGTGACAAATAAGATCTGGGTCATCATACATCCCTAGATTTCATCTGTATTTCTTCTATAACTTTCCCAATGCTGTCTACGTTTCACTAACACTCTAGTATACAAAATATACTCCCAGGCTTACATTTCATTCTTTCAGAATCATGCATAAAAATAATACTTTATCAACTACTGTCTTTGAATTCAGCCATAAAGTCATGTATTATATATCAAATAGTCCTAAATTTTGGCATTTATGTCAGAAAACTTGTTCTGGTACTAAATATACAGTACAAACATGCTTTACTTTGGAAAATGTTCAGTTATTTCAGCTGTCAATTTTATTATATAATTTTCAAACTTACAACAAATTTTTCAGGAGGTGTATCCACTGTAATCAGCTAGTTCCAGTTAAATATTACATGAACAGAGTTCAATGTAGTCATATGACAAATACAGAAAGGGGAAGAAAAAAGGCTTACCTGGTAGTTTCTTTTCTCAGATAATGTATGTCCATCAGTCCTCACCATAGAGTCGTGTCCTTTCCTCACAGTACTGGAGGCAATCAAATAGAACTGTCACTCAAGGGTCGTGTCACAGGAAGGACCGCCCACCAGTTCTCCCTCTAGAGTGGAATTATCCAAAAGCCATCAAAATTACTAACATGTAAATACATATAACATTAACAAAAATATTCAACTTAACATACAAAATGCAAAGAGAACCAAAAGTAGCTGTCTTACATCTAGCCCACCTTTCCTCTTGAGTATTTAAAGGAGGCGACTGAACACTAGACTCTGAAGTAGAGACTGTAGAATATAAAAATTTCCACTCACACCTACCCCCACCATTATGGCAGTCATCAGACATTACACACAAGGAAGAAACTTAAAAGTGAAAACAAAGTTGATGGAAAAAAAGAAAAAACACTAACCCCTAACATTTTTTTAGGTCCTAAATGATCTCTGGTTATTCTATGAATATTCAGTTAATTCAGATTCTGTTATTTAACTAGATGCTCCCACCCCAATGCCTCTACTTCAATGTTAGTAATGTAAAATATTTATGCATTGACTCATATCAACCACAAAGCTTATTTTCACATTATTTTTATTTATTTTTATTATTTTTAAGACAACTGTTAGGTTAAAAATCCACTCCAATGTTCTATCAACATCAACTCCAGTGATGAAGAACAAATGCCTGCCTTTCAGCCCCCCTATTCCCATACACACTGCAACAGAATTCACTCTTTGGCATGGGTGAGGAGTTAATGACGCTCAGTTCTTAACCTGGGTATACACTCTGCATGTCAGATTTAAAAAAGAAATTGAAACTGAGGTAAGAATTACCACAAATATTATTTAAAAAATATAATAAAATTCAAAGTTCAAAGATCCAAAGATATGCATATGACACATTTTCAGGACAAGTAGCTTTACTCATATAAAACATTTACTCTTTATAGTTACTGAACTAATAATGTTACTATCCATTACAATTTTGCATTCAAATTTAAAGCAACTTATATTTACTATCATATAATGTACAGTAGGACGAGATAATAAAAACAGCTAATCTATAATCCATAAATAAGGTGAGGACTAGGGAGATGGCTCCGTGGACAAAGTGTCTGTCTTGCCAGCATCAGGACTGTTTCCATCCGGAGAACCCTGCACCAGTCTGGGGTGGAGGAGGGGCAGACAGGCAGATCCCTGAAGCTCACTGACCTGCCAACCAGCATATCCTAACCAATGTGCTTCAGGTTCAGTGAGAGAGCAACTCCAACCGAGGAAGGATGCCTTCCACATCCACACACCAATTATATTATACACATACACTAGCACCACACATATAGATATGCATATAAATATGTCTGCGTATAGATTTGTGTTCATGGGAACAGTGCCCAAGAGGCCAGAGGAGGGTGTTGGGTCCCCTGGAGCAGGAGTTACAGGTAGTTCTGATCCATGTGATGTGGGTGCTAAGAACCAAACCCAAGTCCTCTGAAAGAGCAGTATGCACTTGTAACCAATGAGCCATTTCCCAAGCCCCACAATTTAAAAACAAAACCCAAATTAGTATTATTAAAAAGGGCAAATACAAAAGTTTAAATATGTATCTATAACCTCGAAAACACAATTTGTTAAGAGGATAATTTTTAAATGAAAAATTAACATTACTGAACGATGTTCTACAAAGAACTGATAAAATCAATCTACTAGCTCAATCTATTGCCTACATAAAAAAAATCATGAGATTGCAGAAGCTATGGTTTTACTCAGTTTTGACCATCACACACAGGATATGCTGGACTGAAATACTTCAAGATGCCAAAATCTATGCAAAAGTGTAAATGTTCACTAGAAACTTTGTATGTGCTTTTAGAATAAAGTATGTCTCAAAAATAAGTAGTTTTTAAAACTTATTATATAGTTACTGCTATAAATGTTATCATTTAAACTTTTTGCATTTATCATTTAATTTATGTCACGCTTGAGACTGAACAACAGAGCCTTGCAAATGCCGGGTAAGCACTCTACCATGGTGCTATATTTCTGAGTCAGGAATTGGGGTATTTTAAAGGAGAAACTACCAAGCAAACTGATGTCCCATAACAATAATATGACACATATTTGGCTTGGCAGTCACCAAAATCAACAAATAAATTGATAAATTAATCATATAGCTCCTAAATGGCAATCTTGTTTTACTATTAGGGTATAATAGTATTAATAAAGTTTTTTGATAGGATCTATCTTAATGTATTCATGCTAACTGAATTCAGGGGACAATAGTCTAAAGTTTGAGTGACTATATTATAGAATAAGTAAGTTTTCCTCTTTGAATATATTGTGTAAAATTCCACTTAGTACACTTTCATATTACATAAATTTTATCAAGAGATATATTTACATCTAAAAATAACAAGGTAACATTTAATACCTTAATGCCACACAACTTTAACAGCACATACTAATTATACAAAAAAAGACAATTAGGAGTAAAATTTTATGTGCTAATAATTTAATAATAAACATTAACATTTCATCATGACAGATTTTAGTATGAAGGGAAATTTTATTTACTTTTTGCTTTCTTCTATATTTATTTCAAGATTCTAACCAGGAATAGGAATTAATATTCTTCTATTAAAGGAGCATTATCTCTTAATAAAGAAAAGGAGAAAAAATTAAAGGTACTTTTTATATTCTTCTGAGCCAAGTATGAAAAATAAGCATCTGTCACCACTACCTTCACCCTATGTTATATTAAATAAAACAA
Source organism: Ellobius talpinus (assembly GCA_001685095.1). Taxonomy (NCBI): domain Eukaryota; kingdom Metazoa; phylum Chordata; class Mammalia; order Rodentia; family Cricetidae; genus Ellobius; species Ellobius talpinus. The sequence continues at coordinate 7,368 of LOJH01005158.1, read as the reverse complement.
AGAATAATGCAATGCAGTAATAATTCATAACAGGAGAACAAAATGAGGTTCAATAAATGAAGGGGGACATTACATAATGTATCTAAGGTTGTCTGTGGAAAGAAGAAAACGAGCAACCAGGAACAAGCACGTCATTTTCCCCAAAACACGTTTATACACAGTTTCCCCACAAAGTCCTACAAATAGTTAAGTTACAAAACTATGTTATTTCCCAAAATACAATGAAATTTTCTATTAAGCAGAGCTAACTTCCATGAAAGGAAAAAAAAGAGAAAAACTAGCTTTATTTATCCAAGCAAACTGTATGAAACAGCAGTTCTGATATATAAGCACCAGTCATTTCAGGATATTAAAAAAAGCAGAACAAATGAAGTGGGTGCTCCCAGATCATTGAAGGAAGGGCTCTGAGAATGACAGGATGGCAGAGTGGAAGCCAATCAGAGTTCAAGGTTCTTAATAGTCCAAACAAGTTCCAAGTCAGGAAGAGGAAAGAAACAAGGTAACGAAGACTAGCAGAGCAAACAGACAGAAGGCTACAGAAATGCACAGAGAATTCCTGTTAAGGTTTAAGCTGAGTAATGATTTGTATCTGAATATGAAAATGTCTACAGAAAAGTATTCTGAAAACTTATGAGTAGTGGAAGCAATCCTCAAAGCTCATGATCAGGCAACCAGAGCAGAGAAGGTAATGAAGGAAAGCCTCAGCTAACAAATAAAAGAAGCTTTAGAAAAAGACTGTGGAGGACCGTAAGAAAGTCCCAAACCAAGCTCAGAAAAGATTAGCTTGATTTCTGAGCAGAACTGCACCCGCAAACAATCCCAACCACAGAACATAAACCAACCCGATCATAAACCAATTCACATAAACCAACTCACAAAAAAGAATCCAACAGGATGTGACACTTACCAAAAGCAGGAACACTAGAACTCATAATAAGCTGAAATATAGCAAATGAAAGAAAATTCAGCAAGTGGATAAATGATGGAATTACTAGGTAAAGATGTTAAAGCAGGTATCCTTAAGTATATTCTAGACTTTCAAATATGCATGTTAATGCAAGGTTTGCCCGGCAGTAATACAAATACCTGACAGAAACTCACAGTTTCAAAGTCCAGCAGGACTGATGAGGAGTGGTAAAGCAGACTTTGTCAAAAAGTAGAACAAAGACCAGAGCAAGACACACACTTGGAAGACTGGCTCCAGTGAGGGCTACTGCTTCCTCCAAACAGTTTCCTCCTCCCCCTCTCACTATTCACCTTGGATCCACCAGTGGATTAGACAGTTAAGGAAGAACCTTCATAACTGATCATCTCAGGAAATGATATCACGTGGTTCTCAAAGATAGGAGGAAGCTATACTTTACCAACCTCCTAGGATTCTGGAAGCAGTCAGGGTGATCATCAAACAAGGTTTGTCAGCACAAACAAATTTCTTTATGGTTACAATTTCTGTCCCTTTTTCTTGGATGGTCTACAAATGCAGCACTACAAACAGTGCTAGAAGGAAAATTACACCCTAAGGATCTTAACCACCACCACCCCCAAAAAAACGGAATAAACAATCCCAGACAAATCAAAATCAAGAGGGAAAATGCACACACTCATGAACACACCACCACTTCAACAACAGCAAACAGGAATCAACAATCATTGCTTATTGGTATCTCTCAACATCAATTTTCCCCCCAAATGGGGGGGAGGGGGCACAGACTAACAAAACAGATGTGCAAACATGATTCAGTCATTCTTCTGCTGCATTCAAGAAACACACTAACATCAATGACAGACATCGCTTCTGGGTAAAAGGTTGGGAAAAAATATTCCAAGCAAATAGATCTAAGAAGCAAGCTTTACTATCTGACAAAATTGACTTCAAACCAAAACTAATCAAAAGGCACAGGGTAGAACACTACATACTCATCAAATGAAAAATCTGCCAAGAGGACATTGTAAATCTTAACATCTCTGCACCAAACAAGGGCAACAAGTTCATACAAGAAACATTACTACAGCCATGTCACATATGGATCCTTACACACCAATAGTAGGATATCTCAATATACCACTCTCACTAATAAACAGGTCATCCAGACAAAAACTGAACAGAAATGCTTGAAGTTAACTGACATTATAAACCAAATGAAGCTAACAAATATTTTCAGAACATTTCACACAAAATGATTACACTTTCTTCTCAGCACCTCATGGAACTTTCTCCAAAATTTACCACACAAGTCTCAACAGACACAGGAAAACTGAAATAACATCTTGCATCCTACTTGACCAACACCAACTAAATCAACAACAGAAACAACAGAAAGCTTACAAACCCATGGACACTAAATAGGCCACTACTGAAATTAGGAAAGAAATTAAAGACTTTCTAGAATTGAATGAAAATGAATACACAACATACCCAAGCTTATGGGACATTATAAAGGCAGTTCTTAGAGGCAAGTTTACAGCACACTAAGATGGAAGGAAGAAAGAAAGGAAGAAGAGAGGAAGAGAGGAAAGAAGAAAGGAAGGCAGGGAGGGAGGGAGGCAGGGAGGGAAGAAAAAACTGGAGAACTCTCATACTAGTAACTTAACAACGAACTCAGGGATGAAATCAACGTGTGTGTGTGTGTGTGTGTATGTGTGTGTGTGTAGAATCAATTAAGGATTTGAAAAAAACCCTTACCCAAATTAAATAAAAGGTGGAGAGTATATCCAAATTAACAAAACTAGAAATGAAAAGGGGGACTTAACAACAGACACCAGGGCTGGAGAGATGGCTCGGCGGTTAAAAGCACTGGCTGCTCTTCCAGAGGTCCCGAGTTCAATTTCCAGCAACCACATGGT
>LOJH01005157.1:0-34694 GCA_001685095.1 Ellobius talpinus | reverse complement strand
TTTATTTATTTATTTATTTATTTATTTATTTAGAGACAGAGTCTCTTTCAGGCTGGCCAGAAATCTGCTCAAAGATCTGCATGACTCTGCTTCTTAAGTGCTGGAATTAAAGGCATGTGCCACCACACCAGGCTTCGATTTAGACTCTTTATACAATTAATTTTGTTTAAAAATCTGCTACAGTATCTGCTATGTGACTATGAATGTAGTAGTTGCCTTTGAAATAAGAATGCAGACATAGTACATGTGTTTGTGGGTTATCAACCTTATGATAATTTTTAATTATCTGTGAGTTTATGAAAAGGTAGAAAAATATTTAATTAATTTTCAATCCTCTATGTATAAAAGAAGAAAGAAGGAGGGAGGGAGAGAAAGAGAGAGAGAGAGAGAGACAGAGACAGAGACAGAGACAGAGAGGACATTAGTGTTACATAAATGTGTATATATCATTTAAATTATTATCAGAAAAACATGATGAACTTTGTAAGTTATTATAGCATGATGATTTCATTATTTTGATGAAATGCTTGATGCTAATTCACTGCAATACGATCATAAGTAACACTTGAGCATATGAACCACACTTGTCAAAGTAAATGAACAAAACACTATTTTGATGTAGGGCCCTTGAACTCCTTTATGGCATTGGATTTGTTTACATTGTAATTTTCAAAATTAAGTAATCTGCATGGTTCCCTGGTGTGAATTAACAAGTGGCTCTCAATCAATGTTTCATGTTTTCTTCAGTAAGCCCATGGAGGAAATAGTGCCTGATTCCTTTGTTGCTCTATAAAATTACTGTAGATGGTAAATCTTGCTGCTTGACTGTGAAGACCATACTTTTACATTGCATACTACACCACCCTTTCAGAGTCTTCCTCCATATAGTCAGTAAAAAGACAAAAGTAGGGAGAAAAGCAAATTTATTCTGTAATCATGCAGCACAGAACAATATTTTTCTAATAAAATTATCCCACTATTTCATTTCCCATTAGAAGTGTTACAAATTTTCTCCAATCACTTGCACACAGATATGTGAGCAACTGAAGCTATTGTAATGCACTGTCTGACCTGCCCCCAAACACAGTCTCACCAGAAAACAACTGAACAAATTTGCATGTTTAAGTTCTTGATTCTCTTATTAGAAAGACCTAAGATCTGTTTATTTATTTTGAAGTTTCTTTCCTTCATAAGTAAGACTTGGCTAATGATTTCAGTAAAGGAGAACAACAGAATTTTCAAAGGATGAATTCAGTATAGGAAACAAAACATGAAACATTAAAAAAGAAAGAGAAAGCAGTGATTTCAAAGCCAAGGTTTCATGGTGGATTGTCATTATTTATTGGAAAAGCCAAGTGTGCACCAATGGAGCGTCTCATTGGTTTCAAGAACATCAGAGAATCTGAAGATAAACCAAGAATGTAATCAGCAAAATATGTAGGAGTGGGAGGAAACACACCTGTTGCCATAGACTCAAAAAGCCACGTCTTCAAAGGCACGGAAGAGCAAACATGACAATGGTAAGCTACGTCAGTGTTCTCAAAGCATCAGAAAGATGCTAGAAGTAACAGAAATGATGGCCCTGAACTAATTGGATTTTAAATCAAGATCAAAATGCAGTATGCATTATCCAGAAATGGAGAGCTCTAATTTAGTAATTACGGGATTCGCTGCCATTGATTCCATCCCAGCTCTCAGTGTTTCAGGCCTCAGATCTACCCCCTACTTCCCCTGGGATGGCACAGCCTTCTCATTTTTTGCTGTTAGGAAACTTCCATCAATGCATTGTTTCAATTTTTTATCCCCTCTTATCTCTCCTGCATGATCCCTTTTGCTGAATACCGTTTCCAATCAATAGACTAAAATGGTATCCGTAAGTACAATCTGGAAATTATTACACATATCTTCATTTCTGGTAAATTCTGCTTTGAGTCGGGGAACTTTAACCCTTTTATTTTTCTGCACAAAGATTTTCTTTGAAGTTCCTTCTCTTCATAAGTAAGACTGGGCTAATGATCTCAGTAAAGTAAAACAAGAGAGAGAGGACTGGGCGGGAACACACCTGTTGCCATAGACTCTAAGACCATGTCTTCAAAGACAGGAAAGAGTAAAGGTAAAAATATGAGAACTCCTTTTGGCTTTTCAAAGCCACTGAAAAGCTAGAACTGGAAGTAGTGACGAGCATGGGCTTCCAGATTTTAAATCAAGATAAAAAATGTAGTACACAACATCCAAAAACTGAACAGGAAAAACATTTTTTTAAAAACTGAAAGAAACCTTCTCATGATTCGTTATAGTGTACTAAGAGAAAGAGACCAACTACCCGTTAGCTTCAGTAACTGAATGGAATTTCTGAGTTGACTGCATAAGATGCCCAGGTCTGGAAGGACAACTGACTGTAGCAATGTTTGGATAACTAAGCAGATGAGCACTTATTTTTTCTATTTGCAAATCTGGTTGTATTGCTCAAATGTAAACCATAGGAGCCAATGGCAAAGATTTAAGATGGTAAAACAAATAAAAATGAATTATTGTTGCAATCTGGGCTTGGATTCCATATTAGCTGTATCATAAAGTGATACATGCATGGATAAAGTTTTCTATTAACAAAAGGATGCAATGATCAGCATGACATACCAGAAAGAAAATATTCATAGTTTGCAGACAGATTTACGTTTAGATCTACTGATAACTCTGTGACTTTAAGAGGGATGTTAAAGCTTCAATCAAATCCAATTTTCTTTTCTGCAGGAGGGGACCAATACTAGTATCATTTAGGGCTTCAAGTGTTCAATAGTATTAAGGATGTAAAGTTCTTAAATAATATCTCAGCATAGTAAGTGCTATTTGTATGATGATAACAAAGTCACAGTCCATTCTCTTTGTTCTCAAGTGAGTAGGATAAAGGATTGTACATGGGTGAAGGCAGTGCATTGTCAGGAGACCACATTTTTGCAGGGCAGAATTTCTGAACTGCCATTGTGGACTACAGGCTCCATCTGTGAGTCAACTAAGTCCACTGTTCTGCACTGTGGAGATTTCTGAAGTATTTGGGTAATTAAATCAGAGAAACAAAACCACAACTTCTACCGCACCACATACCCGGGTCCTCCATCTGACAATTTCTTTCTTCATGGGTAAGCTCTGACAAACACAAACCGCAATGAGGAAGGTGTAACAGCCCAGTATGATAGAAACATAGGGCTTCATTTTGAATATTTTTTGCATGAAATAATCTGCACATGTATGTTTTCAAAGTAGAGGGCTATGCCTGCCGCTACCCCTCTGACACCTGTGGATAGTGTGCCTTCTTTTTTCAGTACCCAGAGTACCCAGTTAAGCTTTCAACTTTTTTGCAAGCAGCTAGTATTTCCCTTCCAGATCTTTCTCCTCATTTTAGAAATACATTGTACAATGGTAGTCAAGCTAAGCGTTGCCAGCTTAGGAAAGAGCTTCTGGGGAAGATTTACACAGGATCCATTTCTTGTTAACTGTGTACATTCTTATTGTCAGTGTAGCTGAGCACTACTGTGTTTTCTGTGTGCAGTGAGACAGGGAAACCTGTTGTTAAAATTTAGGTAATGGAGCAAGATGGTATGTTTGTAGGCTTACTCTACTACTAACTGTTCTGGAACCATGCTCAAGTTAGTTCTTGTCCCCATGCCTCAGCTTCCACAGCCATAAAATTTAAAAAGTGCACCTATAAATTGAATAATTGCATCTGCTCATAGAATTTTAGACACTAGTTAATGAGGCAAAGTAAATAAGGTACATCAAGAAATTTGTGTGCACAAATAAATATTTATCATATTCACATTTATTCAAATTATTATATAAACTTACTTCACTTGGTATTAATAATTATAATTGTCAACCATGTGAGAGACTTCTGCAAGCATCACCTGATACAAAAGTCAACTACTCTTAATATTAGATACTTTCTCAGATATCACAACACAATGAAGTAAAAGCAATGTTTCCTTTTATTATTATTACCTAATTTTGTTTGATTCTTTGGAAATTTCACATCAAACAGCCCAATCTTGCCATCTCTCAGTCCCTCTGTATCTGCCTTTGTCCCTTGAAGAAGCCCCCCCAAGAAAACTTAAAAAGAAACAATAAAAATAAAATTACAATTAAAAAAATAAAAAGAATATTAACTAAAAAAAGCAAAATAACAGAAGCAGATGAATAAGGCATTTATAATACATAAAAACACTTTGTTCCTCCATCTTTTCCATCTCTCCATCACATCTTCCTTCACCTCAGTAGCACTGGGAGCTGTGGTATATTCTTTGGCTAAACAGCTTTACTTGCAAATGTTCATTGAGTAGTGTGTTGTTGGTCAGGTTCACGGCCTATAGCTTCTGGTACACCATCAATGCAGCACCCTCGCTGAATCTCCCCTCGAATAGCCTGATGTTACTGGAGATCCTGTGACTATCCAGAGTCTGGACTTCAGTCGTTTCTTAAGTCCTTATTTAATGGCATTATAAGTACAAGGATATTTCCAACCTTCCAAAGAATCCACACATTAGCTTACAAAGAACCATCATGCATAATTAAATTATTTCCAATTTTCTCTTTAGTTTGTGTGTGTGTGTGTGTGTGAGAGAGAGAGAGAGAGAGATGCAGAGAGGAGTGAGAGGTGAGAAAAAGCAAGCTTGTGTTAATGTGTGTGCAGGTGCCCATGGAGAACAGAAGCAGGCATTAAATCCCCTGGAGCTGGAATTACATGCGGCTGTAGTCTCCCAATACAGGTTCTGAGAACTGAATTCTGGTCTTGGAGAAGAGCAAGAAGAGAAGACTGTGCTTTAAATCACTGAGCCATCATCTCTCAAGCCCCACATTTCTAATTTTTTAGAGAAAATCATATCTTACATTCTTGATCATGTATTTTAATTTTGTTTCAGGATACATATCAACAGATGCTGAATATTTTACTATGTCTTAAATGGCTCCAGGAAAAATAATGTTTTGCCTCAGAAATGGTATTTGGACTTGCATATGTTCACAATTATTTGGGTCAATATATAATGTTCCTACTGGTTCCAAAAATTATACTTCAAGAAATTAGAAGCAGAATCTTGAGTTTCTCATGTTTGTAACTGACTCTTTACTCAGGAGAAAACAAAAGATTCATGCTGTTGCCTGATAAGATGTGGTACTCTGCCATGCTGAAACCAAAGTGTTTGTAAAACAATAGCTAACATTAACTTAGGGAGATTTGAGTTTCTGTACATAAGGAGGGAAGTGGATTGGAATTAGGCTCCTGAAACAGAATAAATAGCAAATCACTATTTAACACTCTGAGAAACAGATACCACCACACTGTGATATGTACCAGACAATTAAAAAAATGGAAAAGAAAAAGATGAATTACACTCATGCAAAGTTTTCAGCCCAGAGAAAATTTCTAGGGTTCAGTTCAGAAACGAGAGACCCAAGTAGAGCCTAGTTGCCTTTTTGAGTGAAACATGAATGGGGTTTATACAGCATTTATAGGAGAATCTGTGCAGAGACAGAATAAGTATAGATTTCTTTTCCATCCAGCATAATATAAACCTACACACTGAGACACTGGGCAAGAACTTTGCAGAAAAGTACACTTGTAACTTACAGACTCATGCAAGGCTAAAGATTGTTGTTTTTTTTTTAAAAAAAAAATCCCTCTATCTAGAAGAGAGACATCTGCCTGGACATGTAGAGCAACAAAGACTGTTTCTCAGCACAGGGCTAACTTAATCCTAGCAGGGGTAGGGAAAAGACACTACCTAAAAGAATTTGAAATCAGGCCCCAAGAGATAAAACAAAAAACTAAAACTAAAACAAAAAAAAGTCTGTCAGAAACAATTACAATACTATTGATTAGAAACAATTACAATACTATTGATTAGAATATTTTTTAATCCAGCGTTCACCTGACAACTAGACAGTTGGTCTTCTGCTGTGGGAAAATGGTTTATACACAGTCAATTGTATTTTAATAAAGTGCTGATTAGCCAGCAGCCAGGCAGGAAGTAGAGGCTGAGCAATGAGAATGCTGGGAAGAGGGAAGCACATTCTGCCTTCGTGACCCAGCCGCAGAGGAAGCAAGATGTGACTGCCTCACCAAAAAGGTACCAAACCACGGGGATAACACAGACAAGAATTATGGGCTAATATATGTTATAAGAGTTAATAATAAGCCTGAGCTAACAGGACAATCTCTTTATAGTTAATGTAGACTTCAGTGTGTTTATTTGGGACTAAATGGCTGTGGGACCTGGTGGGACAGAAACCTCGGTCAACAATCTTTTCCAGGGATGCACTCCTTAACTTATTATCAAATACCAATGGTCACTCCAAAACCATATACATACAAGGATCTAAACTGACTCAGCAAGTTGTATTTTTTATAACTGTACATATACATGGATATAATAAAAATTAGTTACAAAGAGGTTATATTTGAGAGGGAAAGATGAATGACATGGGAGAGGCTTATATATATAATTTATATATAGTGATATAAATAATAACATTCTCTCTTTATATATATATATATATATATATATATATGTTTTCTCATGCCTGGTACCCTCCTGGGCACTACAATACAGCGCACCACAGAACACAGTAGGGACTTCAATCATTGATCATTGCTCAGTCCAAAATGTGGAGAAGGAAGCCAATCATTTCTAGACACACCAAGTAAATTAAGAGTAATTTCTGAGGTTTTGGAGTGAGGGTTAACCTCCCTATACTTTATTTTAGCCTCACTGTTGACAGAATGGAGCTAACAATAAAAAGAACAATTTGGAGATTTGCTGACTCTAAAGAAAACCAGGATTTGCAATGTTTCCACTTTTCTCATTTTTTGGTAGTGTGTATAGAAATGTTGACATAAAGCTTACTTTTATATATTTGATCCATTTTATCACGTATCCCCACAAACCTTCCACCTGCTGATACACTTTTGAACTCTCCAGAGATGAAGCAGAAAATGGTGATTCCAAATTTAATTGTCTATTAGTTCCAATGCTTTTCCAAATGGTCACTAGCCTTAATGCCCTGAAGAAGAGTCTTCTGAAAGTGCTGAGATTGTCCAGTGTTCTTAGTTCACAAATGAACAAATGGAGACTGATAGCTAATGCATAAACACACTCGCAATTCAGAGCTCTTAATTCCCACCTTGGCTTTTCTGCTATGCACTCCTATGCACTAAAGGAAAATAGTTAAATTATATTTTTCATAGGGAGTACATCCTTCTTTGTAAGTGTAAGGATTTTTAAAAGTTAAATGCCTCAACACTTCAGACTTTCAGTCTTTCTTGGTTAAAATGTAGGAAAATAAAAAGTAATCTTTTAAAAAAAACTTTTTTTCTCATTTTACGTATCAATCCCAGTTCCCTCTCCCTCCCTTCATCTTGCTCCCCCCACCGTCCCCCACCCCAGTGTAGGAATAATCTTTTACAGACTGTACTTACATAAGTGTTGTTACACTGAGTTCTTAAAAAAAACTATCCTAATATTCAAATAGGTTGCAGTAACAGCTAAACTCTTATAATATTATCTAAACTTTGAAGGCTTTGTTACAATAGCCTAAATAAATGGACTCTGAGCTGAGTCTCTTCTCCTTGTGGCTTTAAATCCCACTTCTCAGTGAGGCCTGCTTTGAATTCATTAACTAAATTTTACAACTCCCAGCCCCAATTGATACATCTACAACATAACATCAACATCTGAGGCTCAGGGGATATCACAGAATAGGGTAGAAAGAGTGTAAGGGCCACAGAACCAAGAAAGCTGATGTATGATTGTGTCTCCTAGAAAGAGCAGGGTATTTGGTTGGGAAGCGTCACCTCAGCTCCCTGGCACCCCTTTATACAAAGAGTCTAGATTGTTTAGCTAGGGGGCTTCACCTCAGCCCCCTGGCATCCATTATTGTAATGTTGGGCCGAAAGTTTCATTTCAAAGCTCCCTCCCCTGGGCATTGCCTCAGTCCAAACTCCATCTCCAAGAAAGCCCGCCAAATGTTAACCCCTCCCCAGGGAAGGTCAAGACCTCTACCACAGACTATTTAAACTGCCTCCCAGAGATTGAACGTGTAGTCTGTCAGTTCTCTGTTCCCCTCTCTGTGTTTTCCAGAGGGGGGGGTGTGCCCATGAGTGTTGGCCGCCATTAAACCTGGGTATCTTTTAATTCGGTCTAATTTGGTTTGGTCTGATTGGAATTATTGTGTCGACAGAGAGTTGGTCGTTTAAGAAAAAATACTTAACACGGAAACTTAACCCATGATACCACACCAATATGGCTACCTGAACAAGTCTGGAAGTAGTACAACATGAACAGATGGGACAACATGGAAGGGGGAAATCTTGCAGAGCCCAGTCCCTAGGCAAAGACCTACAGGCGACTAAGGAATACTGAAAGATGGAAGCCCAGCAGTGCGCCTTTATTTTTTTCAATGCCAAATTGTTAGTCCTGATGTTTTGTGTATACAAATCACAACAAATAGACTGAGAAAGTTGTAGTCAAATATATATTTAAACACACATACATATATACATATGTACATTCCTTTAGGATACACACACACACACACACAGTTAAGTAAAAGAGGGCATGAATTTGAGAAAGAGTAAGGTGAGGACATGAAAGGGACTAGGAAAGAAGAAAATGATGTGATCATATTTTAATTAAAATTAAAAATCAAGTCTAAGTAGTAAATTAAGTTTTCTGCAGGCACATTCGGAAGAGACATAAACTGGCATGAATTATCCAAAGTGCTGTCTTAGGTCAAATATTTCTGGTTGTCTCACCTCCTAGTTGCTGTTATCCCACTATTTCTGAAACCCATCCTCTTTCCCTCTGTTGCCAACAGTCTAGTTTCTGGAACACTCTTATCCAAGCTGCCATATTTAATCTAGTGGATCCTCATTCAGGCTCTTTAAATTCCTCCCTTATCCAAAGAGTAGCCTGACCCTCTTCCTCCCTCATTTTGTGTCTCCTCAGAGATACTCGGGTGTCCTTGGCCTTACCTACCTCAGGTAAGTTGGGAGAGACTCACTTGTCCACCAGCGCACAGTGACGTTCTCATCCTAAAACCATACCCACAAGAAAAATGAACCGAAGAAAGGTCCAAATTCTCGCTCAATTCAATTTTTTATGCTGGACTTCAAGAATAAATGATGGTGGTGTTACTAAAAGATTGGAGAAGCACCATCTAGTCATAAGCCTGGTTTCTAAGCTAATAACAATGATTGTCCCAAAGAGGCTGGCTAGACTAGCGTCCCTATTTTAAGTTAGCTCAATGAGGAAATCTCCCTAGGCCCTGTGGTTAGAATGCATAGTCTCTAACCACCTGTTTGTAAGCAGGGAGCAATGCACACACATATTGTCAGCCAGGGAAACTGTGAGGCTGAAGGGAAGACAGCAGGCAACCTACAGGCCATTCAGTCTGCAGTTCTGGGCATTCCCACTGTCACATGGCCAAACTGCTAGGCACCGTGCTTTGCTGAAATATCAAAACACTAGGATTTCCTTTCTCTGAGGTAATCTTTAGGTATTTCTCTTCTCCAGAGATCTTCTTACCTTAAATTAGAGAAATTCTGCTTGCTATCAATTTCTACTTTCACTATCAAAGTTAATGAATTTCATTAATTCCTATTGCTGACTTCCCTCTGTGAAGATCATTTCCGCTTTGAATGTCAGCAGCAACCAAAACGATGACACATCTTGTCTTCTTTCTACACCCAAATGTAAATAACTCTGATAACCTCTTGCTATGTGGGAGGCGGCTGTCTGGTGTGATTATTAAATTACAGCTCCTGTATTGTATTCTCCCAGTTAATGCTCACCCTAATTCAATAGACTGAATTGCATGTGATGCAGAAAAATCCCTATTTGCACTTACAAAACACGGTTTAGCAAATTACTCTATGACACTGCTCATTTTATTTCATTTGAGTATTTGAGGCAAAAATTGAACACACTTGTTCTTTTTAGTTTGTACATCTGAAGAAACTGAAGCCTTTAAATATTGGTCATAAACACACACACACACACACACACACACACACACACACAAAGCAAGCCGTGTTATTTCCCTCTGTCAACCGTGGGGAAAGTCAGTAGATAAAGGTGCATAACCTTCTTCAACATCACACATCAAGTTAAGGGCAGACTCAAAGACGGAAATTGCGTGCCGCACTTCGATGGCCCCTGTTTTATGTGCTGGACCTCGCTTCCATCCAGCTACAACTCTTCCAGATGGTAGCTTTTTGAGCCTGCCTGTCCCTGAGACCCAGTTTCTTTTATGGCGTTTTTCTCCCCTTTTACTTCAGTGTCTGTTCAATCCACGTTTAGAGCAGGTCTGCTCTGAGCCCAAGAGAACACAGCAGTTGTTAGTGTCATTCTCAGTGATGTGTACTTTCTGACAATGAAGCCCATCCTGGAAACCATGATTCATATTTTATTGCCACCTTCCTGGGTTGTTTTTATGGCTGCTTTTATTGCCTCCATCTATTTATTCAGAAAGTGTCATTTCGAAAATATAAACCTTAAAACAAGAAAGCCGTTGAGGAGGAAAATAGAACATGTACTTCTGTGGAATGAATTTAACAAACTATATTTCAGAGCATGTCCACTCTTCCAAATTTATTTCTCTAAGTGACCTTCCACCTGCTACCCCACAAAATAAAGATACTTTGAGTGGAAGCAGAGGGAGCAAGAGGGAGAGTATGGGAATCTTAGACTCACCTTTCTAACACTTTCACTTCACGGATGATCATACTAAGGTCTGGAGCAGGTGATGGGGTCACTGCCCAAATGTACACACCCATTCATACCGCAAAGTAGTCAGCCACAGACGAACCTGAACCTCATCCATCCAGGGCTTTTGTGCACATTTCTGAGCCTCTGAGGACAGGTGTTCAGTAAGTCCCTGGTGGAGAGGATCCTCTCCTTCGTTTGCACTTCCCCCGGGTAGAGAGACATAGAAATGGTGAAGAGGGGTTCCCAGGAAGAAAAGGAATGTTTTCACCTCCAGGCAGGTTTGCTTATCTTATCCTTGTTAGCTCAAATCCAGAAGGCTAGCAAAAGCAAAAAGGACTTGGGGGAAATGGTGGTGTTCGCTCTGTTTGCTGAGATGATTCTGTAAACAAAATCCTACAAGACCAGAAGGAGAGTTAATGATTGACTGGTCAATCTGTCATGAAGTAGTGATGAAGTATATAATGTATGTGTAGCGCTGTAGTACAGAAATGCGAGTAGGCAAAGAAAACAGTCACTGAAATGAGTTGTTTGGTTTTAGTATTTCCATTTGTCATTTTATACTGTGAGGTGAGCACAAACTTCACCACCTGGCAATAAGAGTAAAAGACAATGTTAAGTTCACTGAGTTAAATACTCATCAAGGATAATTGCTATATAACCCTTTGCAGTTAATTTTTTCTCAAATTTTCTAATTATAAATTTATAAAGTGCAAAATATGGAAGTACCGAAAACAAAAGGACCTCATATAGTTGACCATCTTTTCATGGGGAGTAGGATTGTTCAAGCTACATACTTTTGCCATTAGACAACAAATTTGTCTAAGACCCTTCTAGAAGAAACCTGACAATGTTGAAAACATCTCATCTTCCACTTAGAAGCTTCATCTCTGAATTAGTTCTATAATATTCTATTTCTCATGTATGATGAAATCTACTGAAATCGATTTCATGTTAGCCACGGTTAAATGCAACCACTTTGTTCATTTATCCTGATATATTTTATTTCTTATTTACTATAGGAATGGTAAGATTAAGTTTTCTTTTCACTTGGATTTCTCCCAAGGTTATCCTTTCCCAGTGTAGGAGACCATCAGCATCAAGGAAATCTTTAATGAAGTCCAAGGTTTTAAATTATTGAGTTAAAAAAGTGATATTTAAAACTAGACTTCACTGTTTTAAAGACCAATTTATATTGATTTTAAATCACTGTAAAGATAAATTTTAATCGGTTAAAGATTTTCATATTACATGAAATCAAGTATTTTCTGTTGTAAATTTGGTGATCCTCTTTCTCTGCAGGTGGTGTGTGTGTGTGTGTATAAGGTAAACTTCATTAGCTTATTGTAATTAACTTATTTGTTGTGGTGAAGATAAAACTCAGGGTCTAAGCAGCCTAGGCAAGTAATTTGTAATTCAATAGGAAACATTTCATATATCATTTTTCTTGAGACACTTTTTACATATTCTAGCAAGTTTCAGATATCAAATCATAAATTGCACTTGCATGTAGGTATGTGTGTGTATACAAGTTTATACATATAAACACATAGAGATGGCTCTGACAAGGTAACTGTAGAAATGATGAACAAGGCAGCAGATGCATCCTTTAAAGTCCAGTGCCAACTCGTCGGCCCTGAAACTATGCATAAAAGAAACATTAGACAAACTGAGCAGGTTTTCTTTAGGGATATGTACATATATGCATAAAATAACAATTAGTGAAAGAAGAGGCCGTGGATTTGGAGGAGAGCACAAAGGGGTATTTGGGAGGGCGTGGAAGGAAAAGTGGAGGGAAGAAAGGTAATTGTATTATAATAGCGAAAGCAATTCTTAAAAGCAAAAAAAAAAAACCCAATTCTTAGATAACTGGAAAAGAATCTGATAGAAGTCGGAAGATGGAAAAACAAGATAGAATAAAAATTTAATTTTAAAAAAAGACAAAAATATGAAAAAAGGTTTTAGACAAAATGTAACTGGAGATAGCTTTCAAGTTATAATTGCTATAAAATCAGACTTCATTTCCATAAAATGGTTCTCTGAGGCAACATGAATTACTTATGGACTTTCATTTGTTTATTCAATATTTACATTTTCTTTTATCTGCTTTTTAAACTCAAGATCAGGTATCTGACCTCTACCACTTAGAACCATAACCCTGTATCTCAGTAAGCTTGGCTTATAACAACATAAAATATGGTCAGTGTCTGTTTTTATCATGTCCACTTCACACAGAGACCCACACAGTTTGTCTACATTGATTACTGTCCTTATGGGGTTCTGATTCTCTGCCCGTTTTGCTCTCCTATGGCTCTGCCTGGTTGCATCTTTTTGGGCCCTGCTCTGCTGCTTCTGGATTGCTGCAGCTCACAATGCCCTGATCTTTTTGTTCATAATGGTTCACCAAGCTATGGCACTGTTGGAATTGACTGGAAAAGCATCTGGAGCTTGGCTCAGTAGGTACACACCACCAACAAAGACAGCAATGTGAGCACCCACACAGCTGGCTCCTCTTAGAATCTCCTCTAAGATTCTATATCAAAAATATCCAGGGAATATGTTCTCTTCAGTTGCAGATCTACCTTTCTGTGTTTTTCATATATATATATACATATATATGTATATATATAATTAATTAAAGTTGTTTTGTTATTGTTGTTTTTTTTAATCTGCTGTTACTTTTTGAGCAAGTCTCATGGAAAATAAATAAGAGATATAAGCTAGAAAAATAGAAAAGAAATAAATTATTCTCTGTCAACATCAGTTGATGTACCTCTCTACAAAGCTGAGTCAATTATTCCGTCAATCACTGTGGGTAAGCCTTCTAGAAAACTTGGGCATTAGATCACAGGGGCCGCAGCTGTGCTGTGAAGTTGTGTGATCTCAGCTTTCAAGAGACTCTAGAAATATGGTACTTCTTTATTTCAGTTTATGTCTTCTTGGTTTTAAAAATGAATAAGTTTGAAGAGTTTAATCAAACCTCACGACACTCAGAGTAATGAACGCTACCATGTGAATTTAGAAATGTTCAGTTTATGTCTTCTTGGTTTTAAAAATGAATAAGTTTGAAGAGTTTAATCAAACCTCACGACACTCAGAGTAATGAACGCTACCATGTGAATTTAGAAATGGCATGGATCCTGTGGAGGAGTCAGGTCACCATGATGGAAGTTTCCACATTCCCTTTACAGAGACTGGTATGCAGAGTTTTTCATTGCTTGTTTTTAAGGAAACAGGCAGTGAGTTGTACCAGCTTGCTTGTTTCATTGTCATTCATGGCTATGCATCCATGTTAACTATGACTATGGATGTCGTTAAGGGAATATATTTGCTCTCTGCCACTTTTGATCCTATCCACCTTAGAGTTAAACTTCAGGAAATAAAAATGCCTCCTCTCCCCCCAAAAAATCCTTGGGAATAAAGTCAGCATACTTGTTAACAAGAAAACAAATGTCCTTCACAGTAGGTATTGTCCTGCGAAGTCATGATTGCCAAAAGTAGAGAGAGTCAGAGAGAGGCCGAGGGCAGAAAGAGTGAGAGAAGATAGAAAGTGAATTATCAGGCCAGGTCTGCTTCATGCACAGAAAATTGCTGTGGGACAATGGTTTTACCCTGTAAACATTTGTTTCTTGTACTTGTTTAATAAAATGTTGATTGGCCAGTATCCAGACAGGAAGTATAGGTGGGACAACTATGTAGGAAGTAAAGACGGGGCAATGAGAACAGGAGAATTATGGGAAGAGGAAAGCAGTCTGCAGTTGAGACCCAACCTCAGAGAAAGCAAAATTTGACTGCCTCACCAAAAAAGGTACCTAGCCACGCGGCTAACATAGACAAAAATAATGGGCTAATATTAGTTATAAGAGTTAATAAGATGACTGAGCTACTAGGCCAATCAGTTTATAACTAATGTAGACCTCTGTGTGGCTAAACTTTGGCTGTGGGACCTTGTGGGACAGAAAAACTCAGTCAACAAAAAAAATTAGAAATCACAGGATAATTTAAGTCTAAATTTTCCTCTCAATATGGATTATTTATTTTAAAATACTGACCAAAATATGAAAGAATAAATTCTGAATTTATCACAGGGAATATGCTAAAGGTACTATATCAACCAAATATGAATCGAAGGCAAAGTCTTACTGTATAATTGTATTTCCCTGGGCTTTATGCTGGGGTTATGTTCTTGATGCCACAGTGGACATGGCTGGATAACAAAGTAATACACTGGGGTCTGTACCATGTAAGCAAGAGTCTCTTAAAAGTCAGTACTTACCCAACAATTTTTAAAGGAAATATTTATAAAACTTGATTTAATCTAGTCTCTCAATTGTACTGTTAGCTCTACATGCTAAAAGAATTTTAATGTAGTAGATTAGTACATGACCAATAATTTTGCTTGAATATAAAAAAATTCAATAAAATAGTTACTTGCCTCATTTAAAATTTGATTTTTTTAATTAAGGGGGTGATTGTGGTGGCATACACTGGTAGAAATGTTGAAAATATGAAGGTATGAATATCACAGATTAAGGTCTATCTAAACTGTTCTTTTTCTTTGAGACCTCATGGACTAATAATAGTGGGTCTGAGTCCAGATCAGAAGGTTGTTCATCCAAACGCTGATTGCAGCTGGCCAAGCATGGTGGCATGTGCTTGCAGACCCATCTATGCAGGAGGCTGAGGCAGGAGAGTATTGTGTGATGCCAATGTGAGCAGCAGGGGTAACATAGTGAGACCCTGTCTCAAAAAAAGGAATAACTAGTAAACAGCTCTGAAGGCCATTGTAAGTCTGGCCAAAGCTGATTTGTTCTTGCCAGTAGAGACGGATGGCTCTGTTTCAGATACAGCAGCCAGACACTAATTAAAGAAGTTGAAATTGCTAAATTAAAAAAGATTGCTAATGCTTAGGCATTCTAGAGAGTCACGACTAAGGAGGAAAATGTAAATATTGTAGTGGAGGTTTATAGCCATTTTTTATAAAACCCTACATCAACGGAGAGAATTCTATAAAACTAAACACTTTACCTTTGGGCATAAACACATTTTGAAAAATTTAAGTATCTTACATGGAAGACAAACAAATTGATTTGAATTTGTGTGAGGATTATGTTTGAAGCAAGGCTAAATAGACCACTGAAGGATGAAGGTAATTCATAAAGAAACACTTTGGGGTCTAAATACCGTATCCAGTTTTGAAACATGTATAATGCACTGTAGTCATGATTCCAGGCTAATCATATTCACTTGCTCCTCCGATTTGCTCCTCACCTCCCATTCTCCTAATCACACTCCGATAGAATGAGAGGAACCTACTCTAACCCTTTCACTTTACAGACGAGAAAATGGAGCTAAAATAAAATTTAAAATACAATAGGGCAATCCAGTGGGAAAATTCCCTATGCAGTTAAGAATAATATGCGTAACACAGAGACCTTGATTTCTGTCATTCTTTTCTGTGATGAAAGTAACTCTACCGTGCTGGAGGCAAATCAGAAAGTACAAAGACACGGCAATAAATAAGGAATTGTAAATCAAAGGGTGATGCAAAGAATATGCGTTGTATTTTTGTGTGAGTTCCTCCAAACCACCACAGCATTAAAGCACAAGAAGTTGGATGTGAAGAAACAGAAATTCCAGTCCGGGCTCTATTGTGTGTGTTGATTGACTAATTCGAGCTCTCTTGGTGTCTGTTTCCTTTTATCTACCATGGGTCACATGAATAGTTATCCAGCCTGTATTATAAATTTCTGTGCAGATGAGGGGAGACAATGGATGCAAGAAGCTCTGTATGTTCAAAGGCACTAAAAAAAATGTATGTGTACACAGTACATTTTGCTTGCAAACCAATATTGTTTTGTCACATTCTGTACAATGCACCCAGTTAATGTTCTGGGGAATAGACAATGGGTAGACAATGGGATGAAGGTAGGCAGTAGATACATTACACTGACAGTCTTTTCTCACTGTTCAGCTGACTGGAGGGTCCTGTGTTCTAACACCTGACCAATCTTTGATCTTTCAGGAAACCTTCCTAGCCTGCAAGGCAGAACAGGCCACATCCAATCTGTGTGCATGCCCTTCCTCCTCTCACATCTTTCTCGTTGTGAAACTCCTTTCCTCATCTATATATTGTAATATTTGTAATTATTCCTCAGTCTCAACATCCTTGCCATATACTGCTCTGGTATATGGTCTAAAAGCAAATCCACAAGAACAACAATAAAAGAAAAGAAAGGCAACAAGTTCAGTCTGAAAGAGCAATGATAAAATAAGGGCCAAGGGTTGCCAGAAAACTGATATTCAAAGCCCACTGAATTACAGGGAGGAGACGCTAATATGACTGGACTCCCAGCTCACAAAGGAGTTAAAGATGAAACAGCATCCGCTTAAGATCAATATGAAATTCTATAGGCAGCCTTTACAAAGAAATCAAGGCAGGCATAATATGATCTCAGCAGCTCACTCTCGGGAAGATGGGATCACTCCAACATGCAGCACTAGCTAAGTGCAGAAGCCAAGTCCTCCTGAAAGCCCCACTAAAATGGAATTACTGCAATCAGGCAGCATGGTCAGCAGGGCATGGATGCAATTGATGAGGTTATCAGCGGACAAATAGGGAGCGAGCCTATGCAAATTGTGAGACAGAAAAGGAAAACATGTGCTCATAATGTGTCATTAACAGTTTTCATTCAAAGAATATAATCAGATGTCTACCTAGCCTATCAAGAAGTTTCTAGATAGGCATCTTCAATTAACCAAGACTAGGAAAAAAAATGCTAACAGCCCACATGACCACTTCCATATGTGAGGATTTTTGTGATTGTCACAAACTGACTTATGTCTGTCTTCAGTGTACTGCTGTCAATTCTTACATCTAGGTGCTACAGAAAACTGGTCATGTACAGACAAAGGAAGAAAATACAAATTTCACCAAGCAGCCAACCTATGTCCCTTTAAAATAAGTTAAATCAAAGACTTCGAAAAGTCAAAATTTGCCCCTTTCATAATCCCAGCCAGTCTCTTCTCGGAGACAGACCCATTTCAAATAGTTAAAGCTGCTATTTTGGACAAAGGCTTTCAAACTGAGATGATGGATGCTGACAAGCTAATGTGGTCTAGCTTCTCAGTTTCCAGTTGGGGAAATTGAGGCTCAATTGACAGTGACATTTGGAGGCTCAATTAACACTGACATTGTCTCAAGCTTAACCCTGGGGTCCAGGCTTTGTGTGATAGCATCCCCTCCATGTGGAGACTAATGTCTAAAGGAGAGAGCATATGCAAGACTGAGCCACATGAGTCCAAGGGGAGTCCATGGTCAAAATATTAAAAATAAAGGAGATACGCATAATGAATCAAATGTTATGCCTAATAAATATTGTAGATTCACTTGTGAAGGTTCTCCAGTGCCCTTCGCTGCTTCCTTCTCACATTTCTGTTTATCTCAGTTCCACCAGAGACACATATTTTGGGCTTGTGATATCTACAGTTTTGGAATAATACATCAACAAAAAACACACACAAAAAAAATCAAATTATATTAAATTAGAAAACAAGCAATATTCACTTTTATACAGTGCCTAGAACTAAAGAACACATTTATTTGTAACTTTGCTTGTTTTATAGCATTTAAGATTATCTGTGATATATGACTTGGTAATAGTGAGCTTTCTTCTTTTTTTTTAATTGCACCTTCACTTTTTTTCCTGTAAAGATGATTCTGATAAGCGTTATTCTTTGAATCTTGGGAAGCTAGGAGAAGATTAATCTAGCCCAGCAGAGGAACTAAAGTGGCAAAAATTGATTAAGGCATTAAAATACCTACAGTATGTCTAGAAAATATGACCTGTCTCTAAATGGTCCCAGTAAATCACAAGCTAAACTCAAAGGAAGCATTTAAGAAGACCTTTACCAAGTAATAGAAAAGTTTTTAGGATAGAGCATTTTGTAAGTGCCATCTGATTTTTATACTCTGTGCAATCAGAGAAAAATATTTATACAGCTCAGCACAATATTTTTACCTAGCTTTTTAGAAAAGAGGACTAGGCCTAATGCACTGATCATATGTACATATACAGTCATATGGATATTGTACAAACATATACACAAATATATTTAGCAATACTTATGGTTAGTTTTTATGACATTATTTGATGTATATTGGAACCCACTATTAGCTTATCTTGCTTTAGAAACCACATTTTTTTCTGAAACTAACTTTGTATTTATCTTCTCAGATATACTATCTAAGTTATTCTCTTGACAAATAATGTTGCTTAAGAAAAAATGACAAATGATTCTAGATGAACGTGTAAAGCAATTCAGATTGCCTTCTGTATTTGGTAAATTTACCATATTAGTTTGATTTGAAACAGGAAACAAATAAAATTTGTTTTTTGAGATGCAAAGAATTTGAATCATGTTCTCTGTAGAGCAAATGGGCCATGTGTAATATCACCACGGTTGTCCTTGGAGAAAACAATGAGTACCCTGACCATTTGGGGGATTTCCAAGTGGGTCAGAAACACCTGAAAGTATAAACAAAATGAGAGCTTGCAGATTGCAGTTGAGCCCATGCTAGCTTTTCCAAGTCTCTTTACCTAACTCTTCCTTGATCTTTAATCAGTCTTTTTACATATTTGTATACGGACACACATACTACATACTACGTATGTGTACGTTTCTAATGCCTTTCACCCCTAATCAACTTCCCCTATTCAATTTGAATAGATAGACTCACTGTTTACTCTCTAGAGGAGAGCAAAATCACACTGTGCTCCCCTCCACTGCTGATCTAGCTCCACTTACCTCTTGAAGCTTTAACCCTCCAATATTTGCTGGAGGCTGGAGCATAGCCCATATGACTGCCCTCTAGGCATATATCATAGAATCATTTCTATTTGATCTTAGAATTCTTTTTCTATCTACTATTCTTATTTTTTTTACATTCTTTCACTGGTGGAACTTTAAAAGTAGCTGCCTAGTGCATCTATTACTACACTTTTTTTCCCCCAAATCTGGCTCTGAATCTACTTTCTTTACACACTAGCCCAAGAAAGCAGAATAAAGGTTTGACTCACAAGCAAGCTAATTTTCTTGAATATTTGACAGTAAACATTTGTATGAATAAATTTCTTTTCTTATAAATATGTTAGAATCCTCCATTGTATTTGTATCATAATGATGGCACTCCCAATTCTTGGTGTTTATATGGAATTCTGAGCTCTGAAGATTGAGTTGATTTAGAATAAAGTTTTTTTCTAATATTATAATTAACAAATTGTGTTTAGTACAAAGCTTTTATAGTGCTTCATTTCAACTGTCCTCTAGAAGGAATGTCCCACTCATGACATACCAATCCAACTAGGTATGTCCAAATACACCCTAAATGCTGTTTCCAGGATTAAGGTAGAAGAATAGTCAGTCCTTCCTGTGAGATAAACTACCAAGGAACCAAAATACTGTGAAAAATTGGGAGAATATTCTCTCTACCAAGCTAAACAAAAAATGTATTAACTGTTTTCCACAATGTGGAGACCAAAATTGACATATTTTCATGTAAAGTTTTTCTATATTTTGATTTTTAATAAACTTTACAGACAAAGAAAAATTTCCAATGATTAATTTATTGAATAGTGCCAGGCCTCTTTAGCCTTATTCCCCAGGGAAAGGTGAATGCGCTATCTGCTGTTCCACAGCCTCAGGACCCAGGACAAGCAGACACAATAGGGAGGCAAGTCAAAGCAGGAACTCAGTTTATTATTGTGTTAGTTTACATAGGTTAAGTGACATCGTGTGATGTGGGGGTAGCTCCAGCCAATGAGAGACAGCCAAGCCCTCCTTCTGGCTGGAGGAGCATCTACCTAGTTTTTGCTGTCTCATCCCCGGTAGCTTTGAGACTATCCCTCAAACTTAAGCCAGGCTTTTCTCTGTTCTACAGGCCTCGAGGGGTCCTGAGATACTTTTGGCCCAGCAGAATAGACTCTATAAGGGGGTGAGAGAATGAATATGCACTATGAAACTAGATAAGAAACCAGAAGGGAGCAAAAGGCATTAAGCAAAGTGAGACTGGGAAGGCAGCTAAGATCACATGTGACATGAAAGCAGGTTACTAGATGCGGGAATACACAAAGTAGGAGGACTTCAGAAGAAAAATTAGGGGAAGAGAAGCAAGTAAATCAAATGTGGCTATTAAAAATAATCCCATGGTAAAAGCTAACTCGTAATGTTTGGATAAAAAATTATTTTTAAAAAAAGTATGTGGTAACAAATATTAGAGGGAAATCCCAAGGTTCAAAATGATTGACCACTATCACTGGGGTATAAACCCATACCCACCTGAAGAGAACTTTCCTGCTTGACTTAGTGACTGGCTTGCTTCCAGTGGACCCATAGCTACATGGAATCACCACAGGTTTTATAGATACAAGAATTAGCCCAGAGAGAATGGGGAGGGAGGCAACCTTATAAAACCTTCAGGTAGAAAGGCTGCCAAAGAAAGACTTTTCCCTTTTAGGCTACTCAAATTGTCATTTAGGCAAGGAATATCATTCTCTGCTATCATGTTACTCCCTTGCCCTAGGAATAATTTGTTAAAAAGGACAAGGTCTAAGATTATAAATTAACAAAGCAGAAATTATTTATATTACAAGCAGCACACAGAAGGGCTCAGTGGATCCCACACAGACATTGTTATAAGCATCCTCATCACGGACAAGCATGCCTGGATTCTGAGACTCAATTCCTTCATAAGTGGCAGGTAAGATCTGGGTACAGACTAAATGCCCATCTGAGCACCCCTTAACTTAAAAACCAAAGCTTAAGAACAAATTAGACTATTTCTCTAAGCTATTTAACTTACCATCAATTCTTGATTTACTTTAAATTTATATGTGAGCAAAAGTAGGACTTATGAATTCCCATTCTCTAGATATTCTGGAGAAATTTTTATACCAACATTTAATTAAATATCCAACAATTAGTTTTTGTCATAGGTCTAATTCTTCCCCCAGTCTATCGAACCAGAATACACTACAGCATCCTTCCCTGTGAACTTCTTAGTGGATATCCAAATAACATTTTCAAAAAATTCAGTCAAAGCTTTTCTATTGTAACAAATATAAAAGTAAACTTTATTCATTGATAAGAACACAGAAGACTGTATCTCATGAGCGATCTCCCATGCTTCAGAATATGTATTTAATCTTATTCGGTTTATTTATAGTGAAAAGATATTTTCAATGTTAATGAGGCCAAAATTACACAAAGTTTATTCCTCTCTGTCTCTGTCATCTTTGTAGCCACTACAGTCTTTGCTCTGCTCTGTTTTACGTGGCAATATCGAGAACACACTACAGTCTCTGCTCTGTTTTACGTGGCAATATCGAGAACACACTTCTATTTTATCCATGCCAACACTTTGGCTGCATTCATTTTGCCAAACTTGCCCCTTTACCAATCTAGCTAAAGTAGCTGAAATGTTTCTGTTTTGAGAACTAATTAAGAGCAAACATCTCACTTTAGGTAATGAAATTCTTAAAATTACCTACAGTATCATGTTATTTTGCCTAATTGTCTTTCATAGCTATCTTAATACTGAGGGGTGAGAGCTTAAACTTGAAACAAAATATTCTGTAAAATAATAAAATCTTCTGTTACAAAGCCCTTCAAACAGCCTCGTCTTTTATAAAGTGAAGAAACAGTGATCTTCCATCATTCTATGAGGCAATTCCAGTAAAGATGTGGGAGGGGGTAGAGAAAGCTTCTTTGATGGCAGTACTCCAAATCAACTCCTGTAAAAAGTAACCCAATTATTTTATAGTACTTAATGCTTCATCCCATGTTTCCTGGTGTGTCTTCCTATATAAATATCTTATTTTTTTAAAGCTTTCTGTATTTCCCTTCAGATGCATTACAGATCAAAGGATATTAGTATGGCAGCATGTATCTAAACTCTAGATTATATGGAATAGGCTCCAGGACAATTCTTAAAAACAAAAACAAAAATAAATTTCTTGAAAATAAATGCTGTACATGATATGATGGTTAATATATTTATAAAAGATGTAAAAAATAGTATTTGCTTCTAGAGATAAGGTATGATCTATATAAAAAAACAAGTGCTGCTCACCAGTAAATAGCAAACTTCCCATGTTAAGGTATGACCCAAATAAAGTGCCATTCATTGTCCTCATAATCTAATGCTGAAAATATTAGATGATATGACTTTTTTTCTCATTGTGTCTCAGTATCATTACACACTTCCAGGAGTTTTCTTTAGAGCGTAATGAAAATGAAGGAATGCACATTCCAAAAATAATATGCCTCAAAGAAGTCTTTGTTGTACATTGAATAAGCCTGACCATGAATCATGGAGATATTTTACTCTCTTTGTCTAGCGTGTTTGAAAACTCATCAGAACATGTCTTTTATTCACAGTGAAGAAGGAGGGGGTTTAAAGGAATCCACTCAAAAATAAATCAGAGCCATCTCATTAGAAAGGGTGGTTCCTTGTCTCTCTCCCTCTCCCTTTCCCCCATTCCCCCTCCCTCTCCCTCTGCCCTTTTCTTCTCTCTTTCTTTCTCCTTGCCTCCCCTCCTCCCTACCCCATCCCTTTAAAAAACAGTAATGGAAGAAACACTGTTTACTTAAGGCTGAAGGTGCCATGCTTTCTACTCAATAGGCACCCTGCTCAGAAACTGCAGAGGGCAGCCAAGAAGTGCTCTGTACTATTTGCATTGTTGAGTGCATTTCTGTGTCTGAGATGGCTTCAGAAGTGTGTGGTCTTATGTACCCGTGGTAGAGCCTATCCTGTGACATTAAAACAGCTGTCAGTACTGGCTGACAAGACACTGGCTGAAGCAGCTAGACTTGCCAGCATTTTATTAGAAAAGTGGGGACACTGATAAGTGAAGGAAAAAAATGTCACCTTACTCTTGATCCATGCACCCCACACACACACTTTCATAGTCTGTGCTTTATCCGCACCCCTATTTCACATCGCACATGTGACTTTGACTCCATTTCTATAAGAGATCATTTGGTTTTGACCTCTTTTAGAGCCAAAAGCTCTCATGTCTTAGGAATTTCTGCAAACAGCTAGTTTTATTAAAAACACATTAGGGTAAAAAATATGTGAAAATTAAGCAAGAAATGACGAGTGCTTTTATGATGTTCATTTGATAATTTGGCTTAGAAAATATCCCTGTGGGCCTCCTTCCCTCTCTCAGTATACCAAAGTGAGTCATAGTAGCTTGGGTTTCCAATTCAGAATATGTAGTTATTAGCTGTCTCAGTATGAATTGATTTATATTGAGATATGGGGAGGTTTCCTTGCTCACGATTGGATTTTTGTTTTGGTTTGGGTTTGGGTTTTTCTGGTTTTGTTTCTGGTTTGGTATTTGTTTTGCTTCCGCCACTGAGTTGCCTGTCCTCTAAACAATCTTAACACAAAGGTTGGGAGGAAAAATACAACACAGCTTTGAAGGTGAAAATTGCCCGAATGCTTCACTAGAGACTCAGGCTGGAAATGACAAGAAAACAGAAACCAATTGTTTACTTTCTCCTGCCTCCAGCAATATTTTTAGCTTGCCACATATCTTTTTCACATGGATGTGATTTTTTTCCCCGATGAAAAATATATGCTAAGAAGAAGAATGTCTGCAATTAACTAAAATAAAAACGCAAACTCCAGCATGTGCTCCACGGTGCAATAAAGGCAGAAGGGCTCTTTGAGAAAAGACATTGCTCCAGGAAGATTCCTTTCTCTAACTGTGATGCATTTGCTTCTATTCTGCATTATGAACCTCTCTGAAAATAGAAACTTGATGTTTAATTGATTTATTTGTAATGAATCTGGCTCGGGGTAAAGACTCTTTGAAGCTGATTGATTACTGCAACAAGCTTAAGATTTCATACCACAACAAACCTTTTTGTACTAATAAACACTGGGACAATAAAGCTCTAGGGCATGGTGCTTCCCTTCACATTAAAGTGAGGATTTGCAACTTAAGTATGTGAGGGACATAGTTTATGCGCTCCCAAGAAGCAGACATAATGAACTATTTCTTTTAATGGCAGATTATCCCTGTTTCTATTTCCTGGAGTGAAGACCTCGCAAATTGATGTATCTGTCCTCTGAGGTTTTCAGAGAGGCATTATGGCATTTTAAAATATTAATATGAGAGTACATTTAGCTGAAAGTAGCTAGTCTAGGAGTCTCTTGTGGCTGCAATGCAGGTCACCAGAGACCTCCTGTCTCTCAAGGCAAATGATTTACTCTAAGTGTATCATTAAGATACACTTTTTGGGAATTTATGATGGTGCTTTTTCACCAAGTTATACCTTTTCCATAAAAATTTAAGTATTTTATGCTATTTTCCCCCACTCTTATTCCTTAAAAACCTGGTCAGTGTCACGGACAATTGAAAGTGCCACCTCCTTCACTGCCACTGTGGGTTTGGGCAGAACACTGATTAACCAGGACTGGATGTCACATCTTGTTACAACTTTGCAGAGCAGAAGATGGTCCTAGGAGACTCTGAAAAGAACAGCAATTATTCCTCCAGTGGGGAAAAGGAGAAGAGGGTGGAGGTAAATTCAGATTCAATGTATGAGCAGGATAATAGTGAGAGAAAAATACCAATGAAGTCAATGCCAAGGAAATTTTTCAGGGAACTTCTTGTGATTATTCATTTAAAAAATATTCACCACGTACTTTTGAGGTTTTCTCTCAAATAATGGGTGTCCTATTGGTTTAGCCCCTGTGTATTCATAATGTTAAGAAATCATGGTCCAGATAAGCGTACCTGAAACAGTGAGGGAGGATCAACATGAGAGCCTTCTCTTTGCTTTATTCTTTCCAATGATCACTGGACCTTAAGACTTTGAGTCATCCACTGACAATAAGTTGTAGCTTTCTCTCTATTGCAGTGAGAGAAATGGGAGTTGTCATCTCTTGGATAATTTGGTCACTTCTTAATACAATATTTCAAGTGATTCAAATGATTCAATCAAATATAATATCCTCTATTGCATATGTGTCTATCAGATGAAGTTACCTACACATCTGTCTCAATGCCCAACCTCAGTATGATTCTGAAGTTACTACTTCAAGATAGACTGCCCAGTGTTGTCATTTCATTTCTCCTAGGCACTGGGACATTGTAGGGACAGCAACAACAGAAATATATGTGACACATTTGCCTTACTGAGACCTGAGGTCTAATTTTTAAATACCTGTGTCTCAAGTTATAAATTCATCTAGTAAGGCTAGATCCAAAATGAAAAAAATCTTTAAAATTTTGATGAAACTCCAACAATCAAAGTTTTTTTTCATTTTTCTGTCAAGCGACAAGCCACTTAGTTAACTTACCGAGGATAGAAATCTATTATCAATCGGAATAAAATTAATTATAGCATCACAGAAATACATATAAAGATGGCACCCCCATGATTTTTTGATAGTAAAACAATCATTTTACTAACAATACTAGTGAATTAGTGACCCCAATAGACAGGATTGCGGAAGCAACATTTCTCAATACAGTATGCCCAGTGCTCCTCAGAGTCTCATATGCCATTTTCAATGGAGTGGTATAAACTTCCTAGAGAAGTGAGATTACAACTACTATGTGCATTCTGGAAACATATTTTAACAATAATCTTGCAAAAACTCTGTTTTCTCTATTTGTAACTTAATGACCCAGTTGACTCTTCCTATAGGATGTATACAAATGCCATCATGAAAAAAAGGAAGGGAAAATTGGATTAAATTTGATAGTTTTATAGAGAAATTGGCATTCTCTTATAACATGGGTATATCTTAACAGTGAAGCCATGTTTTTAAAGATGGAGTGGTTAAGTATATAAGCATGTCTTGAATTCATTATTTAAAGGATAGCCACTTACATTTTTAATAACAGCCAATATAATTTTAGGAAGACACCCTATTATTTACAGTTTTACCCAGTTCCAGTTCACTACACAAATTTTATTATTTTCTGTCTAAACCAGATTCACCTAATACTTTATTAATAAAAACATCTTATATTTATGTCTTAATGCCCATTTGGAGAACTCAGAAGCTTTACAGACATTACCTCATTCAGATGTCCACAATGCATCTCTGAGGTAGAGAGGTGACAGCATTATAAACGTTAATGATGACATTAATACCAATATTTATGCAGTGTCTTTTTCCCCTCAGGAAATTTTTGTTGTATATATTCTTTCATTCCTCACAAAACCAAAATGATGTGCATTAAAAGCAAAAATTATTGACTCTAAAATGGATGTGACAGGAAGTTAAAGGGAACATGTGCCTGTGGAATTGACACGGTCAACATCCCATTAGATTTATTTTAATAATATTTATAAATACTTTTATGAGTATTTCCTTAACCTTTCCACTCTTGGCAATAATAATGTGCCTAATGATTCTTTCTATGCCCGATTCTTTCTGCTCTACCCGGTTCTTTCCATTACAGAAATCACACTACTTCAAAGCGAGTCCCTAGCAGGCCTCAAGTAAGCCGTTACTTTAGTAAATCATTGAGTCTTATGCGATTCCGTTTCCTCACATAAAAATGAAAATATATTATCTGTCCCAGTTGCTAGTGAGGTAGCTTGAAGGCCCAAATCTGCTGTATTCGAAAAGGCAGATGGTGAACTGCAATCCATCCATCTGTGAATGTTGGGTGATAGTGTGATATTACTGAGCAAAACAGACCCACTCCCCTCAGATCACAAGTGGGCAAAGAGCCTCCTTCTGAACCCATTTTATCACAGCTCGCAGACAAACTGAATGGAGCTAGTGAAAAAGTAAATGAGGTTTTAATTTTTTTTCAAAATAAGGTAGAATTACAGAGACCTCACAAGACTATTAAGACATACAAACACATAAGCCTGCATTTTGCAGTTTGGGTTATCATTAGTGTGGATAATGTCTATATTAAGATGCTTGATTTTTCTATTTTCCCCCCAATACTACCAACTTATTTCTTCAGTAGAAAATGTCATTTCACGTTGGGGGTAATGGCAGATGCTTAGAATCCAGCCTAGCGAGGTGGAAGCAGGAGGATGCTGAGTTTGGATAATTGGAGGATATTGAGTCTGAGGAAACAGAGAGTTTGCGGTTATCTTGGGATACCCAGCAAGACTTTGATTCAAGCAAAACAAGACCTGTTCCAGCACAACCTTCTGCAACTCTAGTTCCAGGGGAATCTAACGTTCTGGTCTTTTAAGGTCCAAGGAAAAGTAACTTTCACAATTGTATCTTCTAAACTTAAAATGTAAATAATATTGTGATTGGCTTGTCATTCCCACAGCATAACTGAAATAATGTCGAAATCTCTAAATATCTTGGTAAGTTTGACATCCAAAGTAAACACTGAAATAAATGCTACTGCATGGTTGTCTCTCTTGATTTACTTTTTCTCTTATTTAAAGTGTAATTTATTTTATGTAGCGGACTGAATGTCCACGTGTATATAGGGACACCCCATGCTTATGTGGTGTCTTCCAAAGATGGAAGAGGGTACTTGATTTTGTGGAACTTGAGACGTGTGCAAGACACAATGTGGAGGCTGGGAACTGAAACTCAGGTGTTCTACAAAAGCAGTGAGTGCTCATAAAAGCTGGGCCACCCCTTCAGGCTTTCTCCTGATTTTCTTATTTTTGTTATAGTTACAATAGACCTCAGATTTTAATTTTTTAGTCATCTATATCTGTTTACTGGATTGAAGAATTACCTAGTCTCTTTCTCATTGGTTTTTATCTATTTTCTTCTTTGTTTTATGTCATTCATTATCTATACATTTATTCTTGTTAAAGTCTAAAATGTCCAAATTTTAAAATTATACAATTATAAAGAACTGTAAAATAATTTCAAATGATTTCCAAAAAATGATGCAAACTTGGTTTCCTTGTAAACATTCAGTAATTTGTAGCTATTGTTTTCTTAATATTTTAAATTGTTTCACATTTCAAAAAGCTATTCCTTTTCATTGTAAAATTTTCTCAATTATCGATTCTCAAATAAATAAAATGTTTTTATTCATTAACATTTTATATGAATATTTTAGCAGCAACACTTCAAAATTGTAAGCAAGCCCCTAATTAAAATATATAAAAAGAGAGTTTCAAAATTGAAATAAAATGAATATTGTGATAGTTACTGAAGGTGGTTTTCATTTTATTTTCTCAAATTAGCATTTTCAATGCCACTCTATATGGAAATGCACATTATTACAATTTCAGCATACTTTATCATGGTTATTGACCTCCTAAGCCAAAGGTTGCTTGCACAACAAATACTGTGGGATTTAGAAATTTCTGTATTTACATTTGAAACATCTAAATCTACAGCCGGTTCTCTGGCTCAAAAATCTACATGATCCACATCCCTTTTAGAGAGCCATCTGAAAGTAAAACAAGAGAGGCAGTTATAGTCATTGGTCAATGAGTTCTTTTGAATTATACCCGTACTTACTGGAGTTAAATTGTTAAACAAGAACAATTTAAGATAATTTCTAATACGATGAAACTAATAGGTGTTCATGTGATCAGTTCTAATCTTGCTTGCCACACCCAATAGCCATTCTGCGTCCTAATCAGAAAAGACATTTGAGGTGATTCTCTCACACTGAACAGGGGCACAGGTTAAAAGGGGAGGGAGTTAGTCAGTCATGTTTCATTCTGAGCAAGCTAAATTAATGTTATCCAAAAGAAAACTCTGAGCATGGCAATCTGTCATCTTAGCTTTAAAAGGAATGCCAGCAACAAATGTTCAAGTGGACAAAAATATCTCCTCCATTCATAATAAAAGGATGAGGGTGTGGTCATGTATCCGCAGATCAAAGAGAAGTTGACATTTAGAGCTTATTAATAAATCTTATACTTTGGTAAAGAGAAATATTGAGTCACAAAGACTGCAGACACTAATTCCAGAGTAATTACATGATGGATAAGGACACTTGGAAATACCAAGTAGCTGAGGAATAAATACAGAATGACCATGGCTATGCCTAAATAATGTATTCATCAGGGGCTCTAAAACAATATTGGAGAAGTGAACCTTACAGTATTAATTTGTCATGATCTCCCCTTAAAAAAGAAATCTTGAGAGCACAATAAAGGGTCACTTTTTACTGTTTATTTAAACGAAAGGATGGGATTGCATTAGTGTAGGACAAAGTAAATATTGATTTGAGAACCTAGAGCATACAGTAAAACACCAACCTTTTAAACCCTTTTAAAGAAATCCAGTCATAAATAAAGTTCATCTGTACTATGTTGTCTTCCTCAGGAAAACAACTGATACATAATTCATCCATAAAGTATCTTCACATTATCTTTACTGATGGCTACCTAGACAGCCTAGTCACAATAACATCATGACATAAAGACTGCATTTGCCCACCATTCCGAAAGGGTGTGTTGTGCAATGGTTTGCAACCCTGTTTTATTTATGGCACGATCTATAAGGGCAACTTTTAATAGTTCCACATGAGCTGAGTGCTAAAAGACAGAGATGACAAATGTTAGTATTATTCTAACCATGATAAAAATAGAATCAATAATTGCACTTTTGGAATCAGGAAAAATAACTTTGAACTCTACCAGGTCATGTCTTGTTCATTTATCTCCTATAATTCTATGCAAAAAGAAAACACCACAATAGGACTAAGAATATTGATGCTTCACAACAATAAGTAATTGCTATCAATTGGTCAGTCTTCCCATGAATATAATATGCCACAGTGGTTCCAGTGGCATTATTTGAGACATGTGTGTATTAAAAACATATTCAACAATTGCTGATGGTAAAGTTTGGAGTGAAACAGGAAGGGGCCCTACTATTTACTAAGCATAATCTTTTGAGGTCCAGAAGACTTAAGGCAAATAGGATATTATCATTGTTGTCTAGGAACTTAAAGCCTCATTCCCATTTGTCTTGGGTTATTATAGGTTTTGGCAGGCTCCAATTTGCTTGTGTGCCAGCTCGGTGAGAGGTAAAGACCAATAAAGAGAGGGCCTGCTAAACCTGAAAGAGTTTTCATTTAGGTTCTCAACTCCTTCACTCCTTCCCTTGATGTTGTAGGGGATGTGCTAGGGAGAAAAGTGAGAAAGTGAGCCTTTGAATGTCTCTGGGATGGAGGGTAGAGTCAAATTGTATCCCATGTTTTCCGTAATCAGTCTCCAACCATAGAATGTTTCTGTCTGCTGTCTCCTGTCACAGCTTAGGACCCATTCGTCTTTATCTCTTGTCTTACTATGGGGCTTTGTCTACCTCCTGACTCTATCATCAGTGTATTCCTTAACTTCCAGGGGATTTAACAAAAGAAAATGATTCAAAATTATGTTAAATTTTATGCATATGGCTATTATTGGCAGTTCTATGCATTATAAGGACTATTTAAAGACAAATTGCATGTTAGTTAAGAGTTGCTTTAAGATATGTAAGGCTTGCCTATTTTGAAAATGTGTTGTAGGGTACTGCTCCCTTTAGGATGAGTCACGTTCCCCAGTACTAAAAAGTTGCTTACCAAGAGTTTAGATAGTTTTCTAATTGCTTTGGCTAATGGAACTCTCTTACCCCAAGTTCCTTTAGAAAAATTTATTCGAAGACAATTGAATAGGAAGGTGCAAAGACAATCTCAAATAGGAAAATCCCTGAAGGAATGTCTCTTTAGTGTTAGCCAGAGTGTTGGGCAGTGCCATTTCATGACAGCAGAGAACATGAAAATTTTGCACATTTTGTCCACAGTACTTATTAAAAATTCAATTTACTAATTAACAAGTAGGCAATGGGGGTTTCAGATAACTAGTTTTGTCTTTGTATATTTCAGGATTGTTTTAAGCTGTTACAATGACTATGTAATAGAAATTCATCAAAATTAAAAGCATATATGCATATTCACTTCAGCTTAAATGTATTAAAGTTTCTAACAAGAAAAAGATGCTTTATGGATAAGATTGTAAAGAGAACATTTAATCAGAACATTTTACTATTAAGTGTTCAGTAAAAACCTCAAGAATTCAGACTCATGCATAGTGATCTTCCACTGATTCAAGAAGATGATCAAAGAACCAGCTGTTTTGGAGAATGTGTAATGAAAAATGGCATCTGTTTCCTTCTTTCTATATCCAGAGTTGATGTAGTCTCTATATCAGAACATTATAATGCCTAGCCTCTCCAGTCTGTACCCAACAGTAAGAGGTAGTTGTTCATGCTTAAAAAGAGCACAAATCCACTGCCACTGAGGTCAAAATGACTTCTGTCATGTAAGAGCTGCATGTTTTACTCACAACAGGCCTTTGTGTTCCCTATAAAGTAATGCCAATGCCTTTTAATCAGGTTGTGTTTGGAGGAGTACTTGTTCTTCACTCTTCAACAGGGGCCTGCACTCACAATTTTATGATGCAGTTCTTTATCTAATCAGAAATGATGAAATGAGGAGGAATATCAATTCAATGCAAAGATATTGAGAGATTAAAGTTCATCATTTGTGGGAGCTATTTGTAATTTTAAAAAATAAGCTGGAAAAAGTGATAAGATTATAAGTATTCAGTACTCTGAACAGAAATAGAAGCTTAATCATCAAGAAATCACCGCACAGAACATTTTTAAAGATTCCCAATCTTCCAGGATTCAAATAAAATGGTCAGTGGGAAATCACCTAAGAAAGTGAATTGGGTCTAACATACAGCCTGCATTATTTAAACCATACTGCTTATAATGGGACATGTCCTTCAGTGACTTCCTGTGAACTGAACTGACTTGTGCCTTGCCAGCATCTCCTCTAAGCCTAGCCAAGCCAGTATTCTCACTGCAGTGAGGACATACTTGAAAGAATTACGAGTCTTCCATTTTTGTTTTCCTGCAAGGACAAGGGACAACCTTGCCTCCAAAAAACGTCTGTAATTCTTAGGTCAAACATTTTTATCTGGAAGCAATTAATCTACATTAGGTCAGTCAAAATGAAGCAAAATAACGCATATAAAGTAGGCTCTTGTATATACTGTTTAAGACAAAATGGGTGACTGACACTCCTGTTCAGTCCCAGAAGTTCAATATCTCACTTCCATCCCCTCTCTTCCCTTTCCTCTTCTAAAAATGGTGGTGTCTCTTTCCTCTTGAACACTTACTTTTCTTACTCTAGATCCGGCAACTCCTGCATCAGTCATTTCCTCTGCTTCCTGGGCTCTCTAATTCTTCCTCTCTTAATCTTTACCTTATTCTCAGTCATGCTTAGGTTCCTTCTATTTAAGAAGAGAAAGAAGAAAAAAACTCCATTAAATCTTCAAATCTCCAAATAATTATTTTGTGCTTCCTTTTCCCAAGACACAAATCATATTTACTCTTGTCAGCTTCTCAACTCCCATTTATTTCTCAAGCCATGTCACCTAACAGTTTACCTCTGTCATGAAATTAAGTCTGTTTTTCCAATAATTACCCAGTCATAAACTCATTAAAGTCTCTCACCATTTCCTCACTCTTTCCTTAGGTTTCTTGACACCCCATAAGCTCCCTTCCATACCACTGCACAACTACTGAAGTAACTCACGTTTGGTTTTAGTTCATGCTCCAAGACTACCAAAGTGCACCTCATTCAGAGTATAGCATTTACATCCCTTAATATATCAGTTCTATAATTTCTTTTTCATCATCTCTGGTGACTCAGGTAGCTGTTTCAATGGATAGACCTCTTCTTTGATGGCTTCCTACCTTAAAGAGAGGACTAGGCTCTCTGATATTCTTCTAGGGACCACTGTAATGAAGCCCATCATAAAAGATTCATGAACTATCATATTACCCATTAATGTAGCAACAGGGAAGGCTACACCCTGGGTTGATTTGTTCATGCCTCTTACCAAAATTAGAGATTTGGTGCTAGAGAATACAACATGGAAGAGAAAGTTGGAGCTAACTACCCTGCCAGCATTTATCCTAATTCTTCTTTTAAGAATTTACTTTTTTATCTTTACCCATGATTAATTTAAAAAATGTATAAAATGTAATTTGCCATTTTCAACTGTACACTGTAACAGTGAGTGTACTAAATTCTTGGAGAACACATCTCTAGAAATTTTTCTTTGTGCAAAATTGAAACTCTATACCCACTGTATAACTCCTCATTACTACCTCACTAGGGGAATAATCTAGTTGAAGCAACCATCATTTGATTATCTGTTATTGTGACCTTGATTACTTCAGGTCACTTATATAAGCACAATCATGTAATATTTTTGTGTGTGAAATTTTTTACTTTTTTGTTTTGTATGAATTTTTTTCACCTAACAATGTTCTTGTGGTCTATCCATATTAAAGGATGTAACAAGTTTATTTCTCTTTTTTAGATGCTGGATTTAATGTAGTTGATACATCTAAGACATTTTCTTTATCCATCATCCATTAATGACATGTAAGTTGTTTCTACTTAGTTATTGTGCATATGTAGATAACATTGAAACGGATGTGGGTTTACAACCTAGACCAGCTCTTTTTATTTATTTTTTAATGATGGGGATTGAAACAAGGGCCTTACAAACACCAGGTAAGCACTATATCTCTGAGAAACATTCCTAGTCATAGTCTAATACTTTGTACAGGGAGATATTGTGGTGTGGGAGGTCCTTCTGCCTATGTTTTGCTTTTATTGGTTAATGAATAAAGGAACTGCTTTGGACCTATAGCAGAACTGTAGGGGAACAGAACTAGGTGGGGAAAACTAAACAGAATGCTGGGAGGAAGAAGGCACAGTCAGAGAGACACTATGGAGCCACTGCCACAGATAGATGTGCTGAAAATTTGCTGGTAGGCCACAACCTCATGGTGATGCCCAGATTAATAGAAATGGGTTAAATTAATATGTAAGCATTAGCCAAATAAGAAGCTAGAGCTAATGGGCCAAGCAGTGATTTAATTAATACAGCTTC